>NNCF01126512.1:1945111-1992507 GCA_002313205.1 Laupala kohalensis
GTATTATAACTCGCAGCTAACTTTTTATCTTATCTAGGAACTTTTGCTGAAATTTTTGAATCCGCCTCTGCCTTAGGGCCCTTGATCGGAATTGATGGGATGGTCCCTTGCTTGCTTCCGGAGAGTAAATTAGTTTATTTTCCTCCACGTGGTCATACGCAGTCTGTACTGTTTTTTGACAATAAATTTATTATTATAGACCACGCTTGAAATATGCACATAGAAAAATGACTACATTAAGAGTATTGAATTTTTGTATTGTTATACATTCCATTGTAATTATAATAGTATGTTGTTTTTTTCAATAAAATCTATATATTTTATATTTCAAATAATATTGGCGGATTTTAATAAAAATAACTGAATGAAAACATCAAACACAATATTCCCCTCATTTTTTCCACCGTGTCTAAGGATGCAGGATTGAACCCTGCTCAGGAAACAAGAAGTTTGTTAAGTTTTCAATCTATTTTATGTTCAGGTTCCTTTCAGTTGTAGAGCAAACTGGCGTCGTAGAGTATTTTGGAAACGTTCTATCAGAGCGCAATATTTTAAAAATATACACACTACATTTTACTCGCCTAATAATGATAATCTAAAAACGATGTTTAGATGAAACTAGTGATCAAAACCGTTGCACATACTTTCTCATATAAATTTTTCCATCTGCAGCATAGAGAGAGACCAAAAATATCGTACAAGTGTCATTTAAATGTAATTTCGTTGTAGACAGAAATTGATGTATTTTCGTATCTGCAGTGCGTTGCTGTCCTCCTATGTATTTCATCATAATCATATCTTGCATTTCCATTTACGAAAAGTGTTTTCTACTTCTTCTTGGTCTGCTAAATATTATTGAAGCTTCTTGAAACAGTAACCTAATGAGTAAATGTAACAGACAGAAATAATTTTACTGCGTCTATACCAAACTTTCAAGCGAAATACCGCTATTGCGAATGTAATGCATACTAATTGTAATACGTAGAAAAAATTCAAGGAAAATCGTTGGTTCCGTTTTTGAAAAACATTCGAAAGAGTACTTTGACCTTCATGTGAAGAACCCTATGTTTTAAAGTAAAAATAAATATTAGAGTACGTGAATCGACAACAAGTAAATTCTTCCGTAAATACGAAATATGAACTAAATATATTTTACTCAGAATCGCTGCACACAGATGGGCAGACGGATGGACGGACGGACGGACGGACGGACGTTATGCCGAAAACCACTTTTTCTGAATCAGGAATACCCAAAACGGATATTTCCGTCAAAATCTCGCTTTGGAATTTTTTTCACGATTCCAAAACTTTCCATATACTACGTATATGAGAAAGGAAAAACATAGACTTTATATAAGAAATACGTTGTCATAAGAAATTTAACCAGCGTCAATTAACATAGGGAAAATGTCACTTTAATTCTTCACTCTTTCGCAATGTATAAGTATCTGGAGCAGCCTATTGAATAACTCTTCATTTCCAGAATTTTAAGCCGAACATATCGTTAATATTTTTCAAATTTATGAGTCGATATTTCCGAAGTGATGAAGCAAACTGCACGTGCAACTTCTCCTTACTCCACTAGCTCTTCAGAATTGTCGTACTCAATACAAGCGACAGGACCCCTCCCGAGCAGAAACTTCCTTCGCAAAGTGAGGAACTGATCGAATGGCGTTGTTTCCTTCTGTGCAGAGGACAATGAGGACGTAATTAGGGCGCAGCCTTGGCCGAGATTCAAGGAAATGAATGAGGAGAGACGCCAATGTTCAAGGGAAAAAGGTATGTGCTGGCGACGCATTTGGATTTTGTCTGCCAAGAGTTCTGCACTGGGGCAATGCTCCTTTCCCTCCTCTCCGGCCGACGTAATCAAATCCATTTGCCGTTCATGAGACTTAAGAATTGCTTACGTCGTCCGGTTAATTCCCACATTTTCTCCGACGTCCTTCTTTTTTTACACATTCTCAAATAATATGTGCCAATTTATGAGAAGTGAGAAAGCATCTCTACATGCGATAGGGTCTACGTAGCAAAGGTACTGTGTTGGTGTCGTCGAGACGTTGATGGAAATATAGTTGAGAGTACACTTAGATTGGACATACGAATTCAGAGGTAGGAAAGGATTTCTTCACACCTTTGGATATGGCATCTCAAGAATGGACACCATAAGGTTAGGATATCACATCTAAAAGTTGGGATGCCAATTCCAAGGGATAAAGAGAAATCTTTCCCCCCTCCCTCTGAATTTGGATCTTACATCGAAATATGTTCCCTCAGTGGTCAATGTTTTCATGTAGTTACGTCTTGTCGTCAGTCAGTAGGTGCGCGAACGTATGCAGGCATATATGTACTTTATATATACGAACATCACAGAGACCACAGCCTAAATAGCTCAATCGATTTCGATAAAATTTTATAGATTCAGGCGCAGGACGAGTATGCTCCAAAAGAACTTCTGGACATTTCCCTCAAGAAAGTCTTGGAGGATTATGGAGTTTAGCCCAGTCAATGAAGGTCAAAAAAAATCGATTTTGGGAAAAAATTGGCGTAAAGTTGAATTTTTCCCACTTCCCAAGGATCATTTTCACAAACGTCTCTTAGAATCGCCTTCTCCAATCCTGCCCCTCCAAGACAGGAGCCTCCTCATCCGTCTTCATTTGAACCAAATAGAATAGTTTTAAAAAGGAATCAACAATGTATGGGATCTCCGCTTTATAACCTTCCCACTCAAAGTTTATCGTAAAACAAATAACAAATACTTTCGTAACTACATTTTTTTTCTAAATTCTTCTTCCATATGTAGGTCGAAGACTGTCTTACTGTCATTGAGTGTTCAATAGATAACGCTACACTAAACTCATGAACGGTTGTGCTGCGCTACTAGCGCTACACATGTCACTTTATTCTACTGCTAGACTACAGAAGTTAACACGAAATGAATGAACGTGTTGTTCTCAGCCATTATAATAATTTGCATAATTTGTATGAGCAATTTCATTAACATCAATCACGCCAACTTTTCGACGGTGCACGTTGTCCTCATCGCGGTTTAGTTCACTGAGTTGGGTGTAAATGTCGCATATGAGTAAACAAAGAGCTGATGATGAGAACGTTGCAGTTGATGTTAATAATATTGTCTTTACCTTAGAATCGCATGCAAGTTAACAAGAAATGTTAGTGTGCGATGAGAATATGGGGAATTTGGTTAACATCAACACGTTGTTAGATTTATTAAAAGGGAATTTTAAAAATTCAAAATCCAAAAAGCAAATCCACAAGATGAAGAAGAAAATGAAGGTGGATTAGTTAGAACGTGAAGTAGAAAAAATATTAGCAAATGTACGAAGGAATCCATCATATTCCCCAATTTAACTAATTAATTCATATAAGGACTCACTTACATCACTTCACGGAGGAGATCATTTGTGAACAATTTGTCAAATACGTAACATAATCATTTCCACTCCACTGCAAGTAAATGTAACCGAATGATAAAAATAGTTTTTTTGTCTCTCAAAACAAATATAAACTCGTTGATACGCAGTTCATGGGCAAAATGGGAATCCATTTGGATATTTCCCGATATTTTCACATTCTGTCAATGGATGATGAAGTGCTCTCAACGCCCGCTCTAATATAAATAAAAAAAGAAAAAATGAAGGATTTGTCTGCCGACGGTAGATACAACAGCGAGATAAAGCTTTTTCCAATCTAACAAACCCAGAAAATGTTTCGCTGAAAATGATTAATGTATATTTAAGACTCGAGTCCATCAATAATTATTTTCTCAATGGAAATTTTATTGTATTTAATATAATAGAAAACGTTTTAAACAAGATAAAATAATAAAATTTCCAGATCTTCAGAATATGCTATATTTTGACCCCATGACATTTCATGTTTAATAAAATATTGAAATTGCAATTAAAGCTTGGAAACTAGATGTTTCTGGTTTAACACAACATAAATTTACAGTTGTTCAATGTTGTGTCTCAACCTTAAGTCAATAAAGAGCTTTATTGTGCATAATACAAAAATTTTGCGAACCTCTTTGTCCAACTTCCTGAAAGGGATCAGCAATGGTGTGACATTTGAAAATTTTTATCAGCAACAATACATTTCAACATTCAATAGATGTTTGATACTGTAATATATTGTGCCAATACATCCTAACTTCGAGTCATATTAGTCTCGTTTTATCTCACTTTTTGTGGTGTTTGAGAAGAGTGTTTCCATGTGATCCCGGTAAACGCACAAACAGAACATTTATTAAAGTTGTGAAGAGAAGAGATAGGCAACTTCTGTGCCTCAGCCCAATGGGTCTTACATGGGACACAATGGCGATATAAAAACACTAATATAAAAGAACGAGAACTATTGAGAAGAAAAAGTATGATGATATGATTTGCTTTAATGAAGTTTTTCCCTGCTGTGGATCTTTTTTCGAAAAATCTATGGCTCAGGATAACAAAGAACAATGTAATGAAGTTTCTGAATTAAAAATTAGAACTGCATTAAGTAATTATCTTCAGAGAATCATGAAGATATTTTACTTGTTAAAGCCTAAGTATTTGAATGCAATAGTTTATTTTCATTCCATGAGTCTTCAGTGTGTGAAACATTTTAACAAAGTACTTTGTTATTTCAGTAAACAGCACATTCTAATAAAATGAATAGATTTTTTTAACTCGTAAAATAACTTAAAAATTTTGTTAGGAAACCCAGTTTTTCATTATTTCAAATCTTGTTCTGAGAATGTTAACATCGTGTGCTCGCGAATCCTTCAACTCAAAAATTGGGTAATGTGGTCTTATAAGAAAGGCATTCGCTTGGAATTTGTGTGAACAGAACAAATCCCTCAAAGGATTACTGCGTTCCATAATTCATGGAGAGGCGATTCGAAAAGAGCCAACAAATCGAACGAACGAAGTGCCACTGACCGCCGCGCCGTAGTCGAGAGGCGAGAGAACACCCCCCTTCCCCGTCATCACTGGCATCCAGTCGCTTAAATAAATTCAACAGAGCTCACTACCAACAGCGTTCCCGAAGGCCGCACGCATGGTCCGCACACGTGCTCCAAGGAAGCGACTATGAAATATCTATGGCAAATGGGAATTAGGGCGAAGGGACGGGTCTGCCTGCACCCACGGTGGAGTCCGAATGAATTATTTGTCCACGACAGGTGTCCAGGCTGATGAATGGAGGTTGGGATGGGCGAGGATGCACGGCACATGACGCGTTTATTCCCTACAATATCAGACAGGATCCATATACTTTTTTTCACACTCCAACGCATCTTCGAAGGTCTTTCCTTTATTTCAAATAAACGTGGCAACCTAATGATCATTTTCCTCAAGAGATACAGCTTAGTGATACGAGCTCATCAATATTCATTCACCCATCCTAGCACGGGTTTTTCTCCGGTGTTCCTTTGGATATAGGTGGATTTTTTATACAGACTCTCTAGGCTCTAGGGGTGGCGTCTATTGAAACAATAAATCGAATTTAGAGTTCTTTTAATAGTTACGATTAATAAACAATATCTTCCGAATTATCTATAGTTTCTAATATAATACGCACTTGTAAAATATTTTATATGGGTTTTATTTAAACAAACATATAGATATTATGTTACCGTACGTAGTGAACTTCTTATATGCTTATCTTAGGAGAGTGTTGAAATGCTAAATCCGCCTCTACCTTAGGGTTCTTGATCGGAATTGATAGGATGGTCCCTTGCTTGCTTCCGGAAAGTAAATTAGTTTATTGTATTCTACGAGTTTATACGTAGTTTGTAACTGCAATATTTAAAGTTTTTGCCAATAACTTTATTATTCTTCATTATGAAAATGCATAACATTCTGCAGTATGTTCAGTTATTTATAACTATTTTATAGCAATTAATGACAAATTATAAAATAATGAAATTTTTAAAAATCTTAGATTTGAAACAATTTTTATACGAATTTGATTTCTCGACGATATATTTCTGAAGACCGTCAGTATTCACTCAACTCTGAGGTGAGTGTAATTTGTATGTATCTAAGCAACAAATTTCATTCGTGATCAATAAAACTGAATGAACAAAACACGTTAAATCATACTATTGTATTAAAATTTACTTCTTGACTCAAGTGAAAATATTTTCAGTAAAGAATGTGTGAGTTAATAGAACTGGTATTTTGTTATCTTCCTATAATAGAGGTATAACTTTATTAACGTTGAAAATTAAATGCGTATCCGCGCAAAATATTATTTTCGAAGATTTAATTTCTGATATTTGCATTTACTGTAATAGATTCAAACTTACCCGTTCTTCCTTCACACATTACCATACGCTGAATACTTGCAAAACGATATACACTTTAGAGCAGCATCCAGTAACCTTTTGGGCCTCACGGATATAAATTCATCGTTTTGAATGCCACGGACCAACTAGTAAAATTCTTTAAAAGTTGAATAATTTTGTCAATAATCGCTTAAGAAATATCAAACATTAAAAATTTGAGAAGCACATATTTTATGTGACAAAACACTTTTTTAATATAAAAAAATTTAAAGGCTTTTATAACCAAACATATTCATACAATGGATGAAACAAAACTTTAAGAGGTTATGTGATCCAACATCAGATTTTTTTTAAAATTTACATTCTTATTTCTCAAATACAACACGAAGAAATTTAACAATACAATATGAATACCATAGCAAAGTAGTTTCTTCAACAGAAGATTAAATATTGCAGTTCAAGTCCAGGTCCATTAATGTAGACCACTGATTGGCGACCGCTGGTTTACAGCAATGGAATTCTTTCACACTCCAACATTAATTATTTACTAAATGTTTTACATAATTAATTCTTTGTTTTGAAAACAGATCTCCGTTCAAAGGCAATCTTCTGCATTATTAAAGAACTCGAGCCGCTGGTGGAACAAGAGATGCATGGAACGTGGACACTAACAAAAGAGTGACATATGAAATGGCTGCTTTTATATTGGAAAACGTCTGCCTCTCACATACTTGCTTTGTTTTTTCCTGCAGCAATGTATTTATTTATATAAATTTATTGTCAAACAAACAGTACAAACTGCATATGACCACGTGGAGGACAATAAACTAATTTACTCTCCGGAAGCAAGCAAGGGACCATCCCATCAATTCCGATCAAGGGCCCTAAGGCAGAGGCGGATTCAAAAATTTCAGCAAAAGTTTCTAGATAAGATAAAAAGTTGGCTGCGAGTTATAATACATATATAATGTCAATATGTCAATACTAGTAAATAAAACTTAAGTAATGATATAACATGTGAAAAGAGTTGAAAAAAAAACCCCACTAAATTCACGATTTATTGTTACAATAAACACGCCCCTAGACAAAGCCTAGAGCACGTGTATAAGAAATCCGCCTCTACCCGAAGGAAAAACGGAGAAAAACCCGCGCCAGGATGTGTACTCGCCGTCACATTGTTCGCATCCATCATGTCCCCCTTCCTAAAATCATATATCGCTACCTCCTCACCTCGCAAAAAAGCCTCGACAGCTTCTCTCTGTGCACGTCGGCGCTCTTCCCCTCTCCACAACTACTCACTCTGCTATGTGGAGCTTGACGAGGTGTAGCGTACCTCAATTCTACTATCCACTACTTCAGTAGTTCCCATAGTGCGCATCGCAGCTACAAGGAGCGCCACAAAATATTGCCAGAGACGCCGCACGTTGGTGGTAAATCGTCAAAAGTTGGACAAAAGGTGAAAAATAGTTTCTTATATTATATCGTCAAAGCGACCCGTGGCGTAGTGCCTAGCGTACTCACCTCTGGTGACGCTGGTTCAAACCCTGTCTGATCCAAGTAGAATTCGCGGTGGTGGAGGAAGCGGTGTTCGCGACAGGTTCTCCCGTTTCTCCTGCCTTTTACTCCACCACAACATTCACTCATCACAATTTCACCTCATTTGCATATCATTCGTGTCATCCCCGTCATTAGGAGGCCGTCTGAAAACAGGCGGTGGCCGTGTGCAACGACAGCACAGAAGAGAATCAAGGCGGTGTCCCCGAAGCTGTTAGAAGTCCTCTACTCCAGAAGTAATTCTGACACGATATCATCACCATCATCATCCGTCGAAGTGAATAGGCCCAAAAATGTTTCAAAAGGTAGTTTGTTAACTATTCAGTAGCGATGAGTTTTCATACCCATAAGGAGCAAAATTTTGAATTATTTCCCCTTAAATTACAATGTGTTTTTAAGAGCGTGCTTATGTTTTTCAATGTCCTGGCAAATGTCGGCTTAACGCAGCGGAAAAAAACCTACTAAAACATACCAAATGAAAATAAGAACGCAGTGACGTTAAAATTTTCATACTTTACGCGACATGTACAAGAATCATTCGCCCTGAACTGTGGAAAATACTGTTCTAACGGAAATGGCAGTCGCATCACGTGACTGGAGACAACACGACCCCAGTCAAAGAAAGAAACAAACGATAATCTAAATATATTATAAAGTTTGAAAATAAAAAAAATAATTGTCCTCGTCATACAGTACAAATCAGTAGAGTGAATTATTAAATAATTATACCTCCTTTGGTGAATATTTCCAAGTTTCTTGGAAATATAGTTGACGACTTCAGTCAACGCGAATATAATACCTTAATCGGATTCCTTGAAGGATGATTGGATACATTAATATTTTATGCACTCAGTAATACCGCAGATGCTCTTCTGCATGTAGAAGATACACTGTCACGGACGCCGCACACATGTCGGAAATCGCGAAAAGCTGGATTAACGGTGAGAAATAGCCTCTCAATCGGATGTACTGAAGAGTGGGTTGGGTACATTGATCTTTGATGCACTGAAAAACACCGAAGATAAGTAAAAACGTGCTCTTCTGCGTGTAGAATACAAAGTTAAAGGAAGCTCTGTGCTAGTAACAGAGTGATAGTGACATCAGATCAGAATCAATTTCTATTAGAATAGAGATCTATTAGAATAAATTTCAATTCCGTAGCGAGAAGACTCAGAAAAATATTTTTAATTTTCAAGCTTATTTCAATTTTAATTTGAAATTAACTTCTAGTATTTGTGCTTCGTTAAAGAAGACAATTGTTTTCAAAATTCACATTCAATTAATATAGGGTAGCGCAATGTTGTGCGATAAAACGTATGTTTGTGTATTCCTTGATATTAAATAACTTCTTTCGAAAAATCAAAGCAACTACAAAGTTATACAATAAAATGTATGAATTTTGTTGGCTGATTACTTTGTCCCTTGACTTAGTTCTTTTATTCATGCATTTAAAAGTGATTATGGATTCAAATTATATTTTTCTTAATCTTAAACCAAAAATTAACGTACATTATCTTATAAACAATAAAAAATAATATACGAAGCCATGTATGTAGTTTGGCGAGTATAGCACCATCTATTGATGACTATTTCAAAATGTTTTTCTGTCACCAGACGATTTCTGTTGCTTTGGAAACTTTATGGTCAAATTTAAGGTCGTTCTGGCCAATGGTCTCGTTGTGCAAGCTTTTTCAAATGGAAATTAAATCACCAACGTTACGGGACATGAACGCGGGATTTTCAATAGACCCTCCAGAACTCAAATCGAAAAGATCTCTCTTTAGTAAAATATTTCTTGAATTTTCAAAATATTTTTCGATATTGGACATCATTATCAGTGACTTTGAAACCTGGGAATTTCTCGTAGGACAATAGGACAGGTCGGAAAAGGTGGGAATTTCTGGCAGGACAATTTTCCTGCCAGAAATTCTTAACATTCAAATTCATTGATTATGACTGTGATAGTTGAAAACGTCTTGAAAAAATTCCTCGGATATTTGATTTATCTGTACGTAACTACACCTCACCATAGAAATATGAAGATATCTGGAAACTTATTAGGTGATTATCATGCTTTCGGCTTACTTTACATGTATATACCAGAAAGTAAAAATATATCTGATGAAAGTTCATCACATAGAACCAGTGAGCTTACTCCAGTCTTAGCGATCGACGGCAAACTCACTAACCGACGGAGTTGAATCAGCCAGCTCATCTGAAGCGACAAATTCCATAGGCCTGAACAAGGACGGCGCTCCCCTAGTTCTGACAAATCACTTCATGAGGGAGCATCAGATAGTGACATCTATTGGAAGGCGAATGATTAATTGTCAGCTGAGGGGGACTGACGATTCGATCGGTAATCGCCGATTAAACGGCCGCTTTCGGCCACCGATCGAGAGACGAATCTTCGTAAGGTCTCAATACTCAGGGGAACTATTCTTCTTTTGAAAAAATATCTGATAGTAGTGATATTTCACGGAGAGAATCACTGTTGATGTAAGACAGCTCCTAGTTAGTCACGGATCACATCACCCCCAATCGTATCCCGGAGCAAAAAGCATTAGAAAAATATGTGAAGGAAATAAATCACAAAAGACAAATTTAATCATTCTTTAACGTTTGGAAGATTTTAACGTTTGACAAAATAAATATTATCCTAGATTAAATTCGTTACAAAGATCGAAATCCACAAAATACTCGAAAAGTTATATATTTTGTCCACGTCAATGTATTTTGATTTAACTGCATTGAAAAGTTTTACATAACTCGTTGCAAACTTGTCAAGATAATTCGAGATAAAGACAGAGACTGGTTTGAAACCATATATTTTCTCAGATTGTTTTTATTTCGTCGTTTGCGTCATACTGAAGTGATATATTTACACGATTTAATTAATTCGATGGAACATTTTTAACAAACTCTTATTTTCTTATACAGGTTCTCCAGGCTTGTGTCTAGGGACGCGTTTATTGAAATAAGAAATCGTGAATTTAGTGTCATTTCAATTCTTATGATTTGTAAACACTATACTCAGAATAATCTATAGTTCGATAATAATTTGTACTTGTAATTTTTTGCGTAAAATTACATACATATTGACATTCTATTAGTACTATAACTCGCAGTTAACTTTTTATCTTATCTAGGAACTTATGCTGAATTTTTTTGAATCCGCCTCTGCCTTAGGACCCTTGATCGGAATTGATGGGATGGTCCCTTGCTTGCTTACGGAGAGTAAATTAGTTTATTGTCCTCCATGTGGTCATACGCAGTTTGTACTGTTTTTTGACAATAAATTTATTATTATTATTATTTTAAATAAGCAAAATTGTTTCGTCTCACTAGTCTGACCATACCGACCTCATCCACAAAAATGTTTCAGCTTATTTAAAGAAAAAAATATAAACGCTCCGGAATAGTGTTAATTTAATAGTGATTGCTTTAAAAAAAGATCACTTAAGATAGAACTAAATAATACAAATCGAAGTTGAGTTTTGATAACCATGGCATTTTAAGATACTTACGAGCAATTCATTACATTTTATGTACACAGGATCGAACAATTCTCCTAGAAAATATCAGGGTTGAAAAAAATTTTAGAAATAAAACCATTTTGTTTGGACATTTTTTCACCTTCAACAAGTTTACTTTCACACAAAATTATAAGACTGAGAAAGAAAGTCGATAGGAACAATTCCAAGACGGTCACCTATCATAACTGAAATATGAGAGCACAACTTCCATCCATGGCTCACCAGAGAAGATGCAATATATAATGACTCATCAATTACATATCATCCTTCTAGAACCGCAGGTGCAATCAGAAGTCCATTTTTACATCTCTCCAAGTGCAGGAATGCCATCAGTGAGCTCATACAAGATCCTCCTTCGCCCACTCAGCTCCTCGCATTCAAGGCCAATGTTTCCTCTCTACAGAAGGACGAGGGTGGTTGCTTCGATGAATTACTCCCGAACCGCAAGGCTAACATTCAACCGCCGACGAAGAACACAAGTGGTCATTAATTTCGTCGAATTATACGCATCTAGTAATCTGACAGCTCGCACGTAACTCCTGCGTATATGGAGTGGTATTGGGGAGTAAACACGAGTCCGGTAGAAGATGAAGCACATACGGCTTACGCTCAGTGAGGCCACTCCATCTGCATGCAAAGTGCTCAGGCGGTGCCGTTCTTCTTCTTCACCAAGATTCCTGGTGGGTTCAGCCAGAAAAATTTATAGCTTTTCACATCAATGTCCCTGTTCATATAGCTGTGTCTTCTGGAAAGCGAACCATCTTTCCTCTATCCACCTCCTTCTAGTATCAATTACTCTAACTTATACTAACCACTTCTGCTAACTCCTTCACGTGGGCCAAGTTGTTGGTACACCCAGCAACGCGGCACGTCTACTAACAATAGCCTTCCACCCAACTCCTACGTCGTATCGCATCCCATGTAGATAGTTTCAATAGCACGCTACATTTCCCATTTACAAATACTACGATGAAAAGCTGCACGCACAGTCATAAATACTAGTCGGTTGACGAAAGGGGAAGCGGGGCATCTCTTTAACGTTTATTGTCTTATTTGGTGAGAGCTCCTTCGACAGCATAGCGGTCACCCTCAGTCACTGAAGACAAATTGCACACACGATATACACTACATAATTCTATAACAATTAATGTCCATTATACCCTAAATAAAACAAAATATATATAGTATACAAAATAAATTGCAAAGATTGTAATGCTAGCTATGTAAGTCAATCCAAGATAAAAACTAGAATCCAGGAGCACTAACGAAATTTAAAATCAGTTAATCAAAGCGTAGTAACCTCACATTGCATTAATCACATGAGATCACGTGATGGATTGGGATAATGCATTAATATTGGACAAAGGTTAATTATTACAAACGTTTCATATAAGAAATGATATGTATAAAGAAAGACACGTTACAATTATATAACATGTTTGTGTAGTGTCTGCTTTTTTGTAACCATATTTTGTTTTCATATTTCTCTTGAAAACCATGTTCAATTTTTCTGTTATGTTTCTTGTCTTAATTTGTTCCACCTGACGAAGACTTCAACATTAAGTCGAAACGTAGTGAGCTTTTAAATCACAAAATAGGTACTATTCGTTCGTAAAAGGTTGCAAGTCTTGAATTATTTATTTCACAACTTAATATTTGGATGAAATACTACGAATAAGTACTCTTGCGAGAAAAGAATTCATTTTCGAAAATAAATACTTTCCAAATCTTTTAAATTGATGATTTTAAAGGCGAAACGCTACATCATTGTTTAAAAATATTTTTATCAAGATAATCGAATATTCTGATTAAATGTTTGAATTTTTGTTCACAGTTATCGTTCTGTCCACTTCTACCAACTACGGCAGGGGCATACTGCTATGCTGCTTACGGAGTCTAGCGAGTTCACAGGTCTTATTATTTTCTGCATTAAACATTTTATTTCTTACAAATTAGACTGTCGTCACTAGTAACTATTATAACATAAAACTCTCATATAAACATTTTAATACAAACAAATAAAAAAACATTAGTCTTTTGAATTATGTGACTTACATTGCTCGTCAGAACCAACTTACGTGAAGTAATATTTTATTGGAACGATGTAATCGAACTTCGTTCAACAGAAAAAACAGTGAGGATGATATCTTCCATTAAATATTGAATTAGAATTTTAATCGTGATGCGTTTATTTTCGGACGTCAAGAAAGTAGCTATTACTCACGAAGTCAAATGTGAACCAGTTTAACAGATTGTCGCTAAACGACACTATAGAGTACGGCGTGTGTTATCTCCAACACAAAAGCCAACACTCCATAGTCTACAGGGAGTAATTAACACACATTGTCTCTTGATTAAATGATGTATAAGCTCTGAAGGCGTATGAAGACATGGACGTTGCGCACCTAGAATCAAAGAAGAGGGGTAAAAACAAACTTATTTCGCGATCTCTATATGAATGATAATTTCCCCCCAAATGTCAAACTATGAGACGAGATTCAAATATTTAAAAAGCAGTCCGTTGAACAATCTTCAAACCAAATTTAAAAATATATTTTCAAATGAGTACTGATAAAACCAGAGAATCAACATTCTATTGTCGACAACCCAGTATTGTACTAATTGATTCTGTAGTATTTTACAAATAATTTTAAATATGATAAAAGACTATATTTACATAAACAAAATAATATTTTAAATGTTACTTCTGAAAATGTTCCTGCTGGAAAGCATATTACATTATTTTCAGGTAGCAATAAAACATATAAAACGCATCCACACAAAATATTCGCATTGTAACTTTCAAAAAAAACAGTTATTGCTGCATTTTTAATTGTACACATGAAGAACCATTCATTGTGCTACCGTTGCTAAGATGTGAATAAAATATATTTCAAAAATAATCTCACGCAGTTACACGTAACTCGTATGAACTCCTTCAAGTTTCTCTTTTCTTCTTCTTGGCCTCACGCACCTCGTTCTCCACAAGGGAAACCCAACAAGTGGAGAAGTCCTATAGAGTTCATTCGCCGATTCTGTGTTAAAACCACAAGCCATAATTCATCCGAATAAACGTTCACAGGACTCGCAATACTTTTTTTTGTGTGGGGCTTTAGGGCTCGTCAACGTCATGGTCATTAATGCCCTTGCAGGTGGAAAAAAATTGCAGTTTCGCACAATAGGGAAGAGTCGTAGTGTGGGAGTCGCCGAATATCTCGACCAAACCCACTAAAAAACCTTCCTGAATTCAATTAATATCTGAATACAGAGATTACAAGAAAGAAAAGGATACAGTTTCCCAATACATTATATCGAAAATGAAATAAAATTCTGAAAATTAGAATTTTCAAACTACGAAAAGGAAGAATAAAAGGAAAGAAGAAAGAGAAGATGAAAGAAGAATGCAAATTTAAACCCTCCCGAGAACTGTGGAAGGAGCCCCGATCTATCTATAAAATTCAATATTTTATTAACTTCATCCGACTTATTTCCGAGAATTTTTGGTGCAGCCAAATCAATTTGTCTCCGTATTCTCGTGTATTCTCTGCAATCAGTTAGTAGGTGACGCACTGTCAGAGAACAGTTACACTCATCACAAACAGATTCATCATCAAGTAGCAAGAGATACCGATGAGTGAGAGGACAATGTCCTCTCTCGCAATACTCGTACGATATATTAGGTTAATTAAACCTGTAACGCACAGTCTTACTCTTCATGTCACACGGCACTCTTTGAAAAGTATGAGAAAATTACATTATGGAACCAAGTTCCTGGATTTATATTTTCGGAACATTACGATGCATTCTCAAAGATTAAATAACGATACCTCGTCACATGCATTAAAATTACAATAAAGTTTACCACAAATGAAAATGAACAATTTTAAAACAAGAATTGCGACAGCGGTGGTCTAGTAGTAGCGTTTTCGCTTCCACTGTCGCGTTGAGCTGTAGAGCTTGAGTTCATACCCCGGTCGAACAAGGTGAGGTTCTCATCTGGGGTTTCCCTCACCTACTCCAGACAAACAAAGAGAATTTTTGAATAATTTGGAGCATTTAAAATAATATAGTAGATATGTAAAATGTAAAAACATTTGTAACTCACAATTGTATATACAAAACAAATTCTTGTTAATGTCATTAATTGTCAAATATTTTGTAACTATTTTATTGGTATTATTTATTTAATTTGTAACTGTTATCTACTTAATTTTATCTTGTAAATCCATAGTAATTCAACTTTTCAATACTAATTTATAGTGACCCTGAAGATGGTGCCAAACTATCATCGAAACGTTGGCCATGTATTGGTAAATAAAGAATTTACATTAAAAAAATGATTGCCTATAATAATATTCGCATATAATTGTCGTTCAAATAATAAAGAGAGTTGAAAAGAGCATAATATAAATAAATAGGTTTTAGAAAGGTTGTCGGCGAAGAAATCCTATGAGTTTCGGATAACGAACAAAAACTGTTTATCGGGTAAACTAATATTTTTACTGGTTCTCTCGTTATTTCCAGCAACTAAGTCCGTAAATGAACATACTTCACCGATTTGCTCATGCCTAATCATTTCAATTAACCATAAAAAGTATGAAAAATTGAAAATGTACGTCCTTTTGAAAAAAACCGTTTAACACTATGAAAGAGTTGTTGGTAAACAAAAAGTGCCCAAATAAATGTCCCCTAATAACTTAAAAAACTATTTTACTTTAAACAAGAAGCAACAGTTTTTTATAATTAAAACAATCCAATAAAAATATTTCATGAAAAACAAATATTTCTGGTAATGTGTACTACAAAGACGACTTCGTTGTGAGAGGAGTACTTTCAGAATCAGGAAGAGAGTGATCATCTTTCCCAGAATACGCTACACGAGCTCATTCATGCATGTAGTACATGAGAACATTCTTTCACCATGACGTATACCAGCATTTAGTCCAACTAATTGTGCGTCAATTGGTAGCGCTCGAGATGTCCTCACTACTCTTGCGGAGGGAAAAAACGTGCACTGTAGCTTTATGTTTCATAAAGAGAGAACGAGATCAGGAGAGGCACTCACATCAGAAAAAATCCTAGAACAACAGACATTCTGGTATCGCATTGCATCGAATGTGCTCCATGATATCTATTCTAATAACAGTGACTACGAACGAAGTGGGAATGATAAGGACATTTTAAATAAATAAATAAATAAATTTATTGTCAAAAAACAGTACAAACTGCGTATGACCACGTGGAGGACAATAAACTAATTTACTCTGCGGAAGCAAGCAAGGGACCATCCCATCAATTCCGATCAAGGGCCCTAAGGCAGAGGCGGATTCAAAAAATTTCAGCAAAAGGTCCTAGATAAGATAAAAAGTTAGCTGCGAGTTATAGTACTAATAGAATGTCAATATGTTTGTAATTTTACGCAAAAAATTACATGTACAAGTTATTATCGAACTATAGATTATTCTGAGTATAGTGTTTAAAAATCATAAGAGTTGAAAAAAAAAACCCACTAAATTCACGATTTATTGTTACAATAAACACGCCCCTAGACAAAGCCTAGAGAACCTGTATAAGAAATCCGCCTCTACCAGAAGGAAAAACGGAGAAAAACCCGGGCCAGGATGGGTTTATTTATTATTTCATTAAAAGAGGTTTTATTTATTTATTTATTTTGCCTTTTGGCGAGGCTCAGATCATGAGGCTTTCTATTCCACCTAATCGCTGGACTTGGGTAAGCTAATTGAGAAGGTGAGATATTGGGTTGCCAGGGAACTTAGGATACCGAAACGACATTTTTCTGGAGTAGGTGAGCGAAACCCTAGCTGAAAACCACGCCTAGTTCGGCCGAGCAGGATTTGAAACCACACTCTACTGCTCAGCGAGATCTTGGAAACAAAGTCACTACCATTAGACCACCGCTGTCGGTGGGTAAAGTAAACTCCTCGGACAAAGTGAATACGCCCCATGGACTCCAAAATAATTATCCACTATCACTACAAGTATCATACTAAATCTTACCGACTTTTAGACAGTAGCGTCAAAGAATTGGGGACTAAACTCGCACTATCAACAAATAAATTTTTATTCCTTTTCTTGTGAACTCACAAGTTTTCCATTCATGTTTGCATTCCGTTTCAGAGAAAAAAATCGATGTTAATTATTATCAAGATGAGAGTACGGGAAACCTTTTACAGAAAGTACATTTAAGTATATCAGAGATATTGATACGGAGATGGACGTATTTGTTCAAATCAATATTACTTCTAGCTCCCAAATGTACAAATAAAATGTAGTGTCCACCTAATAAACGTAGCTTCCCGTCTTAAACGTGTAACATTTTATTAAAATGAACTTTATTTCTTTTTGAAATCATAAAATTGCTACTTCTATTTGACATACATTGACATTTCATTTTGTCCCTCTTCATAGCTAATGAAAGTATGTAAAAATGCTACCAATCATTGAAACGTTGAAACGTCGTTGAATACTTACTAGGTCATGGCGATTAAAAAAATATTTTTTTATATTCTTACATGAGCGTAAAAAACAGAAATAATTTGTTTATTTATTTAGGGATTGTTCCAGGTCCCTCTTCACCCGTATAATTGATCACAAATTTTGCGTAAAACAACATAAGAATAAATTTAATGAAATTACCGAGTTACTTCAGTTGTAACTAGTTGATGATAATAATAATAATAATAATAAATTTACTGTCAAAAAACAGTACAAATTACGTATGACCACGTCCGAAGAAATGGAATATTGTATTTCAATGGTCCTTGCATGATGCAGTGAGTTAGGGCCAGCGAGGATTGGATTAAGGATAAATATTGGATTGCATTATACAGCCTTCATTTGGAATCTGATTCTCACGGGAGATAAAACACTCCGTGGAAGTCACCTAATCATTGGAATGGGATATCCTGCAGTCCATTGGTTTTGGATCACATTATTTCCAGTCTCCCTTAAAACATGTACTTTTTTACTAACATAGTTTTTTTTTCATAAGTGACATTAGTGTAGACTGAATAATTGTTTCTCCCGTACGTGACACCTGTTCACTCAGGAAACGTTTTGTATTAACTGTACAAATTCATTCACTGAGCAAACGTTTGCATCTCGGTAAAAAAAAAATGTTTTCCGTTCTAGAAGAGAGTTGCACAAGAATGGAGACATGGGTATCTTAATGAACTGAGAAAACTTCGATCTATCGACTGAGCTGGTGAATGTGTTATCGTGTTATTTTCCCGAGTCTGAGTCATTACATTTAAGAAGGCTAACCTAACCTAAACCTCCATATACCCCATATTTATGTATATTCTGACTCTAAGAGAGGGTCCTTTCTCATTTCCGGAAAGTAACTTATTTTATTATCTCTCTGATGCTCATACGCAGTTTGCAACAGCTTTTTTGACAATAAAGTTTATATTTTACATTCTTGTCGTCAACACGACTTGCACAGGCTTACCATCAATGCACCCTTGGTAGTAAATTCCTCTCTGTAATTTTAATTACTTAACCCAATCCTTAGATTAGAGTTCAAAAATCTAAAGACTAAAAATCCAGGAAAAAATTCAAATTAATCACGTGAAACTAGGGGGTAGCACATTTCTAGACAATTAAGTATTTCCTTTCTTTCTGCCACAGATAATCCTAGAGTGCGCGTTCCACCCTTTCTATCAAGCGAGGGTTTTAGTTCAGCACGACGAACACACTTTTAATTATTACTCGCAACTATCTGTCTCAATTCAAAGCGAACGGACGAGAAGAGGAATGCTACCGATAATGAACTCAATTATTGCCATTAGTTCTTAAACGCGAGCCATCGAGATCTATTGTGATTCACTCTTAGCAAAACGAGAGTTGTTTAACATTAGTTTTAATATTTGTGCATGAAGATAATTAGTAATACTAATCTTATCTATTTTTCCAAACAATCGTGAGCTCACATCTTCATTTTACGGAGTAAAGTTCGTAATCTAGTCATTTTTAATTAAAAATTCCTCAGGGCAGTCCATAAAAGTAATTAAAATTTCGGAGAGGAATTTATGACCAAGTGTGCATTGGTGGTAGGAAATTCCAAATCGTGTTGACGGCAAGACAAAATTGTTCAATTTTCCAATTTCAAAAAGAATGTAAAATACAAACTTTATTGTCAAAAAAGTAGTTGCAAACTTCGTATGATCATGAGAGGTATAATAAACCAAGTTACTTACCGGAAACAAGAAAGGGACCATCCCATGGAGTCAGAATACAGGTAAACAAGGAATATACGTAAATATTGTCACCTTACTTATGTTTAAAAAAACTAACATTTTCCAGTTCAAACTGAATTTACTTAGCTACGCATTTATATACTACCACAAAACGGTAACAATTCTTTCCTGTTAAGCATAATCAATCAACTTAACTTGAATTATTTCTTTAACACACTTTATTTTCCGTCAGAATCCAAGAATGTTTTTCACATAAACGTAAACAAAAAGAAAAATGTCGCATTTATATTTTGTATGGTCTTTTGGGTATTATTAGAATATAAATTTACGTTTTCAGATGGGAAATAATGGCTAATATTCACAACAGAATCGAAGATCACTATCGAAAGGACAAACGCAAAACACGCATTATTTATCTCATCTTTTAACCCGATCCATCCCGACCTGGGTGCAGCTACTCCAGTTTCTAAAACAAAATTAAGGAAGGCTAAATAAATTTTTACAATACGATTTGTTATCAATAATGAAAGATATATCTCTTCTCTGAATGAGTTAATTTTTTAAAAATACCCCCCAAAAAATTTAATTTATAATAAGATACTATTCTAGGGTACGTTATAATGCTACAAATATTTTCAGACTTCGATAAGATATAACTGTATAATCTGGAGTAATTCGATAAAGAGCCCGAATCACGATGAAGCAATAGAATACTGAGACTATATTGATCCTTGTTCGATGCTAATCTTGCGGGAAAAGACTTTGGTCCGCGCTCAGACTAGCAACGACCTCAGGGTTCCTCTGGGACAACAGCACCGTGCCGAACTTCCTCTACCTCCCTCCCTCCCTCTCTCCCATCTCTTTCACCACCACTCCGTTGCTTCCTCTGCTGTGAAAATGTCTCGTACGATTCGCTTTCAGATCCTCCTGGTCAGCCGGCCTCCAGGCGTCCGCGTCCACCCGTCCACGCGAGAGGGCTGCATTTGAATACAAATTGGGCAGAGAACAGAACGCAGCTTTGCTCAGACGTGACTGCTTTTACAGCGCTCCTCAGCTAAGACCTGAGAAGTTGACTTAGAGAAGGAGTTGTGTTGTTAATCTGATAGAAAACGGAGGAAGGAATGTAAAACTTTTAGTGAGCTGCAGTTTCCGTGAAACAATCTTAAAATTAAACTTTCTCGAATCTTTAATTTCAAATGAAAATTTCAGGCATTATTTTTGTTACGTATCATTGGAATATTTATTCGTTCAAGCTTACTGTAATTAGTAGATGAGTACTTACAAACCATAAAAATATGAGCTCGCGCAGTAAAATAGGAGATGCTAGTCTCCCTAAAACATTTGTACATGAGAAATATGAAATCACGCTGTTTGTTGTCACACAAAATCATATTTCTTCCTTCGCAGTTTAATGCACTTCTCTGAGGAAGATGATATAGAGATTAATGGATTCTGTATAATGAAAGGTGCGCCAACAGTATCCACATTGGATATTGAGGAAAAGGAACACATTCGCACAGGACATGGATACAGTCGTTTGGTTCTGGTAAGAACTCCTTTCACATTGGCACAACGAAAAGGTAACGAAATGGTACGACTATTCCAGCTATTAAGAATAAGTCGTGTAACTTAAAATATCGGTAATGTGTACAGTTACTGATACTCATTTACACTTTCGTCTCGGTTCTCTGGGAATCATCGCGTCATTGCATGAAGAGCCGACGTTTCGGCAATTAAGAGTTAGTACTCTGAAGAAGGTCGCAGCAAGATGGCCGAAGGTTGGTGCCTACAGCGCAATGCGGTACTCCCGGATAGCCAATATACATCTGACTCAGGTTGCGGAAGTCTGCGCTCTTCTTATACATTTTCTGCAGTACTTTTACACTTTATACAGTTCAACTTGAAGGAACACTCACTTCTTTGATGGCTTTCCTGCAGATACATTTTCTAAAAACTCGCTCTTGGGGAATTTTAAGGACACCAAAACATAAAATACCTAGACCATGTCATCGTACGAACCTCTTACGGTTTGCTTCTTCGCTTTCTTCATCGATTTCCATTCCTCATCTTTCTGTTAACATTCCCCAGCCATTTGAGAGTTGCTCGTCAATTCTCTTTTATGTTTTTAAGAGCATTCACACATAATTTTTGGATACAAAATAATAAAAGTATTTTCTTTAATTGGAGTTCCTGGGCTTGCTAACATCTAGCTCATTAGGACCCTTAATAAAAGTACAATATAATAAGAATACAAAATAAAATAAGAATATAAGTAAAAATGTCGATAAAAAGTTCATTCAGTCTTATCAGCAAAGAATTTATTTCTTATTTTAACAGAATTAAGATCCACCTCCACTCCATGCTTTGAATATAACTTTTTACACTTTCAAAAATCACTTTTTAAGATATACGTTGAGAAGGATACATCATTGCGAAGGATATATTATAATTTCAGACACTTAATTAAAATATATTCCCCAAAAACTCTTATTGATGAGTGATAACATCCCAAGTGAGAGGTATCATTATGTCAAAGTTTCTTCAATGAAATGCAACCTTGATGAAATTCAATACTACCTTTTTAGAACGATGTATTTCAGAAAACACTCAAGTCAAAAAATGAAGCAAACTTACGAAAGGCATCGTAAGGAAAAGTTGATAATGTTTGAAACACGATATTAGAGCCCATTACCTTCTTCTATAGAAGCTCTTGTAGCAACAAAGCGACTATCGTATGAACGATCAATTCCATTAGCAGGTCTCCAACTTTGAAGAAGGAGGTAAATTGCCGCTTCGTTTGTAACTTTCCGAGCTTCTGCTTTAGCGATTGAGGGCGCAACCAGAGCATGGAAAAGTCGGATCTGAGTAATGACGAAGAAGTCCACGACTACGGAGAGAGGCAAAAAGTTGAGAGAGGGGGAAGAGAGAGGGAGGGAAAGACCCAATCCACCCCTTTCGCTTTCACGGAACGAAATCTCTTGTCTTTCCATGCTGACACTGCAGCAACACTAAGATCCGTTGTATTTTTACTTTCGTTTGGGGGGCGACACGAGCAGTATTGCAAAGTATACTCGCCTTATACCTCTGGTTGATCCAATGATGAATTTTCAGTACGACAAAGCAAGTTCGCGGCAAGATTTCATGGGGGACTCCGGTTTCCCCTGTCATTCTTTCTACGACAACGTTTACCCATTATTCATCCATCACTTCATCCATACATCACCCGGCTCGGGAAGGTGCATGATCTTGTGCAATTAGAAGCACCAAATCATCTGCACTAACCTTGACATGGTTGTGTACATTATCTCTGAAGCCCCATACAGTCCCGGGTTTTTCTCCAGATTTCCTACAGGTATTGGCGGATTTTCCTTGGATGTGAATGTCATTAGTACTTTTGTTTTATTAATTTCGAATGTTTACTTTTTTAACATTAGTTTCTCTCTTATTGCGTCTCCATCTTCCGACATTCCGCGACTTTTCCTGTTTCTCTCCAATTCTGTTTGTCCTTCTTTATGCTGCTCGTTCTCAATCATGAATATGTAGGCGTACTTATCATTCTAGCCTTCCATACCTTTTATTTCCTTTATTTCGTTATTGTATTTTAAAAATATTCTATAGTGCTTCTCTGTTGCAATCATGTCTGGTCCTATCTTATTCCTACAGTATTCTTAAGGTATTTTGCTCCTTCAAATCCATAGAAGATACAAACCCAAAAGACATGATCTCTCGTCTCTTCTCCTGTCCACAATCACACTGAAATGAGCAGAACATTAAGAGACGTTGCATGAAAATGATTTATATAGGATAAATAGTTATTGTGCGGAAAGCCCTAGATCTACAACAAAATATGTGCTTTATTAACAAACAAAATAATGAAAGATATTTATTTATTTTTACCACTAATCTTTCAATGCTGACGTGGTGAAAATACAAGTTGGCATTGTTAGCCTGCTCATGACATATTCCGTCGAATGAGCTCTCGTTCTTTTTTATAAATAAACTATATTGTCAGAAAAGCAATTGAAATTATTCAAGATCAATAATTGAACTGAGTTAATACATTAAGATTTTAATATTAATTACACATCTTCCACTGATACTGCACTAATAAAAATTCAAAAATTGAATTGAAAATTAAAAAAAATAATTTGGGAAAAATATAAATCATTAATGGCAAAGGAGTAAAATATATTTAAGTACGACAAAAATTGAAAATTTAGAAGGATATATTGATAATTTACATCTTACAACACAATGCAGATCAAAGCAATACAGTACAAAGTGGGTATCAAGTAATTCTAATTTTATGGAGAGCCATAAGATTTTTAAATTATTTATGAAAAATTTATATAAATTGTACAAATGATATAACTAAGACAAAATGGATTTATAAAGCAAAACTTACATTGACGCCTTAGAAGTAGTTTAAAAATTCTGATTGATGCAGTCAAAAGGAAAAATTTCAGGAAATCTGACCTTAAATTCGCTCGAGATCGAAATATTGAAGAAACCAAAGACAACTGAGTGTAATAATGAATAAATTGAAACTATTCAAAATGGAACACGAAATCTACGTGACTGATGAAGGCGCGAACCATTCTACTACTAATCTACGACGGCGTTTGTATAATATTGCCTCATATGAAGGTGTACTTCATTTCCCCCACAGTTAACATACCGGACAAGAAGAGAAAGACCTCATAATGTAAGATGGTCTTGTCTTTCTGCAATTTGTCACAGCCCGCCATTTGTCATCTTGACGCGCTTGTCATTTTGTCCCAGTCTCCTCTACATAATACACGAGGGATAGTGTGTTTTGTGCAACTTAAAGAAAATTGTTTCATTATTTCATATCTGAAATTTATTTATTACAATATGAGTACATGGAATATTAATACAATTATTAGCTTAAATATAAAAATTGGTGAGTTTTAAAAGCTAAAATCGATATCAGCATACATTTTTTGTTCATTTATAGAAATTTTAAACTTTAAATCGTTTTATTTCTCTGTTGGCTTCACCTACTTCGGTATCTTCAGGATCTATCGCTCCAGAGGCAATGACCCGTTTAGAGTGTCCACATGATCTTGGATGTTTTCTTCTTTTATCGAACAAGTTTCAACAAATTTCGTTTTTCAAAATTTGTTTTCTCCGTAAAATCTCTTACGAACCAAGAAGTGATGGATCTGTATTCAGACAAACCCAGAATGGTCATATCCGTTAACATTTCGGAACCATATTTTTACGAGGTAGTATTATTATCTGAGAAGTTTAGAATGAAATATATCATTATGCATTTTTTTTTTTGTGGGGCTTTAGGGCTCGTCAACATCGAGGGTCATTAGAGCCCATACCATTAAGCATAAATCTACACATATTTATACATATTTCAAATATTATATATTATGCATAAATCTACACATATTTATACATATTATTTTAAATATTATATATTATTTCAAATATTATAGGAGAGGAAATATCCGTGCAAATGAAAATTAAAGTAGTAACTGATACTTTCTTAGTGTCTGAAACTGATGTTTAGGTGAAAGTGAACTATTTGTATTTTCTTTAAATCACCAGATCTCCATGGCATACGCTATAACAGGAAACCCTAAGCCAATACCTAACATGGTAAAAGTTTCATATAGATCTTTCAATGAGATTTTTTTTTCTCTCTGCTCAGCACAAATGACTCATTTATAATGTAGGTTCCACACAATACGTAAAAATTATTTCTATATACTATCCCACCTTCAACCAAACGCTGAATATAATTGTTGATTTTCCATGCGTTCATCCATCCTTTACGAATAGCAAAAGAAGCGTACACTGGGGTCGTTAAGCATTGTTTTGCAATATGATATTTTCCGTGGTGATCTTGATGAATATCGATAAATAATCTTCTTCGAAGAATTGTTTCGTAATCTATAAGATATAATCCAGATGAATATTCCAAGACTTTAGACACTTCATCTTCAAATTCACAAACTTCGTTGATATGTTGTGACATCATCTTGATCTAAATAATTAGATAACATACCAATTAAATAGATTACAAAAATAAATTTTTTCAAAATGTTCAACAATGTGATGAATTGAATCAATTTCTTCGCCAAATTTCGGAATTGTTAAATTTCTCGTCAAACACCCTGAAACCCCATTCAACATACTCGTAATAAGACTATATAGTGTTAACCAAATCATAAACCTCTGTGAAGTTTTTTTTGTATCCAAATCCTTTAGCGTAAGTAGTCACTCACATATATAACGGAATGCACAATACAGTATTACCCTCGAAACATTACAGGAAAAATCACTACTGGATCGCTACGGTAGTTGGCAAGTTGTAAAAAGGTGAAAACGTATAAATATTTAAAAACATCTTTTGATACGCGTAATGGGAAAGTTGCATTCTAAATGGTTTGTCCTGAGCTGCCATATTTTATTTGCTAAGCACATTTAACTTATTACACAGCAGCATAATAACATAATTTAAGCTTCAAATAACCAGTAACTGAATTATTTCACAAATATTCGTGATGCTTCATAATTATCCGCAAACATTTTAATATTAGGCATCTTAATGTATGTACCTTTCGGAAGGTAGGTCTTCAAGAAAATATTGTGGTTTTATTGAATTTTACTTTTGCTCTACTATTTCAGTAAAGTTTTTAAACGCATTTCATTATTCAATTTCACCTGTATTGTTAGCAACTAAAATATTTCAGAGTGATAAAAGAAACTGACAAGAAATCATAAGTCATAACCAAGTAATTAATAATGACACAACGTTATTTATAAAACAAGTTCGAACCTAGGAAACATTTACTTCATGCTTTCAAAGATAAACTCTCAAAGACTTGAACAAGGTTTGCACACGTATAACTTTCATGTCATTAGCGTACCTATACATTTAAAGCTTTAAAAACCTTTACGGAGAACGTAAGAAAATCATTAATTTGTAAAACTAACATCGAATAATGGACACATACACAATGTGTAAATTATTATATTCATCACTGTCACCGTCTGAGGCAGGGAGCGACAGCAACTAACGTCTGATCGATTCTGACATTACAGATTTTTCTCAGGTTATTATATAAAGTCACGTGTACATTACATGACATTTCTCTTTATAATTTTTAAAACTATTTGTTTCTGCTTGTTACTTCACTCTTCCTCCGTTCCTTTACTCTTCCAGTCTTTCTTACTCTTCCACTCAAATCTCGCCTCTCCATTATTCATATAGTCTTCAGTTCTTCTTTTCTCTGCCATATCCTTTTTATGTATTCAGCAAACACTTCGTTTTTCCCTTTTGTGTCTATTAATAGCTGTAACATCTGGACCAGTGCAGTTTATAGATTTTTGAAATATCAACATTTTCAAGCATTTTGCTAGCCGGAAATTCCTAAGGAGATTAAGGGTCGGGTCAGTCGCCGCCAAATAAGAAAAAATACCACTACTAAGACTTCCCGTTTATTGTGTAGAGGCTGAACAGTTCCCATCTACTTCTGAAAACTGAGATGAACGCCCTCAGAAGAAAAGGAGTGTGGAGGGAATCTTCCAGTGGTTGCTAAAAATAATGGTCAGCCGAACGGACGCAGTTTTCTCAGAAGCTGAGGGGTGACCAAGCTGATGTAGAGTGCTCAGTACAGTAGCGAGGGTGTAGTCACGTGACCTCCATTCCTGTATATATTGGGAGGATTGCAGATACTAAGTGACTTTCAGACTAGGGACTCTGCGGAGGGCAAGGAAGTACCCAGGTTATTTGAGATATGACTTGATTAGTTTTAGTCGTCAGACCACTGAGAATTGCTGCGGTAATTCTATTACATTGCTATTAGGCGCGAATGACGTAACGTGGAACAGTTAGTTATTTCGGGATAGCAACTTGGAAACTTTTGAGATTCGGATAATCTGGGTAGATTTCCGAGTTAATTCATAACACCAGTATCTATATCTGTGTGTAATTGTTGCTTTCAGATAGCAATAACTCTGTAATAACAAATTCAAACTTGTATTTATGATTTGAGAGTTTGTCTACATTTGTAAATATTCAGATCTCTATTTAATTTGAATTAAATATTTTATTGTTATTACACGTGTGTTTGATTGCTTGGGGAAACCAAGCTGGTGGCAGCGAACTCTACCATAAAGGTTGTGGTTTATGGTTGAATCCCGCTTCTACCAAAAAATACGCACATCGCATCTGGGCTTGCGGTGTGTTGTAACAGCATGGTTTGTTAGTATTTGAATTAGGTCCTACCCTTTCATCATTTTCACATACCGCGCTCTCTCAGGTCCATACAACTTACATCCCACAATAGATGGTCTATTGTCTCCTCATTTTTAGTGCATAAATGACATTACAAAAGATGGCTACAGCAGAACAGTCGAAACGCTGGTAGCTCAGTCTACTGAGATGCAGATTGTCCAGAACAACAAAACATATGTTGGCTCTGGCCACGGAAACCTACTTTTATTCATCACATACGAGTACGTTTTAATCATGTAATATTATTATTAATTTTTATGTCCGTTAACACGTTAGGTTAATATACATTCATAGAAGTTATATACATTCAGAGTCAAAGAAAATACTCAATATTACGTAGAACATTGTTCGCGGAACTAATAATACAAACGTATTATTTCTGAAACGTTACACATCAAACTTACTAGAAACATTTTGAATTCACGAACGGACACAGACCGATGGTTGTCTAAAATTTATAATTGTTTATTTTGATGGTTTATTTTCGTATAATTTATTTCTCTATGAAATAGTTTTATGTATATGTTATCTTGTTTTCGTTTTGTTAACAAGATAAAATTAACTTATTTCTTCATATATTACAATCACCTGACGATGACAATAAGGCACTGTTGAAACGTTGTGAACTTCAATAAAATATAGTCTACATACAAATTTTATGATCTAGAAAATTTTATTCATTCAAATAGTTTCAGCAATACATTTGGTATTTTACGTCACGCACAGTAATAATGTTAAATAATGACGCGTAGAGAATCTCATGTTCAAAGTGCATTCACATTGACCGAAAGCGAAATAGAATTGATTTTAATAATTCCATTTCCATGAATAAATTATTAAAATATAAATATAAATTATTCCTGGCGACGAGCCGGGAATCGAACCCGGGACTCCTGATGATAGTGTCAGTTGCTGAACATTTCTCCTCTATGAAGATGTATCTCAGGTTTTGAGGGGTTCAGGTCTGGGTAGAAATGGTGTCCAGTTGTGGAAGGCGAACGAATGGTGTAGTGGTTAACACCCTGCGAAGTTTCACGATCTCGGGTTCGACTCCCCAAAACTCATAACTTAAGAGTGTGAGGTTGTCAGAATATGTTCCTTCATCGATGGTAGGATGCAGACATGTGCTTACGGTAGTGATTAGTTAAGGTCCGCCATTACATGACACAGATTAACTAGGGAATATGAAGGATGAGATTTATCAGCAAACTATTCCCCTTTTTAATCTCACGATCCTTTTGAGTCTCCAAACCGCGCCACTGTACGTAATGTCCAACATATTGGATTAAGAGCAAATCAATTCGCAATTAGCGTAATAACGGATTATCATTGACATAACTTATTATTGCTTTGAAATATACACGAATGAGAAACTTGGTGGCGAGCGGATCGCTCGGGCAGGACGCCTCCGTGCCCATTGTTATGACGTGATCTTTTCACGTCTAATGCAAGCAAAATTGCTGCAATGATTTATCCATTTAGCAAAGCTTTGATTAATTTTATCACAAACTATTAATGTGCATAAACTATCAAAGATTGTAAAATGCATTGGTGTACGGTATGTGAATGTACTACTGGAACATGTGAGGCCGTTGGACGCAGTCTTTCGTACGGCAACCCTGGAGAGGACGACATATATACATGTATTACTGGAACAATTGTTGGTGTTGGAGACTTCTTCGTATGAAAATTCCTCAAGGAACTGCACTTTAAGAGGAAGTTATACATCTTCCCAGTCTACATGACCTGCAAATCATTTGAAAGGTATAGTTGTGTAAATTGAGAGCGCTCAATGAATATGAAAACTTAAACTCAATTCCAATGTCGCCTTTCCAATTTCTGTCTTCCAAGAACCATTTCATAACAACGTCTTACATATTGTACATATTTTCATAAGTTAATTTATGTTTTCCAGTATATTTTTATCTGTGTATTAAACGCCAATCTTGCTGAGATCAGGATGGACACCTGCCCAAATGATTTACAGCTCATTCGTCTCCTTAGACGATTTTTTAAATTTTGTGTTTATGTTGCCAAGAATCGAACATGAACTACTTTCTAGAGAAATATTTTATGTTAAGAGTACATAATGATAAATTGTTTTTTGAAATTAATTGCTCACAACATTTCTCTGGCATATTTACGCTTACCAATATCTTATTTGGGCTCGATAAATTCATTACTTTTTAAAACGAAAATATATAAGAAGCATTCAAGAAGAAACTACGAATTCTTCAGAAAATAATCCAATAGTTAATATTTGAATTATTTGAAAGGGTCTTTCATACTTTAAGACACGTAACATATACTTTGTTCCCGACGTGCATCAGACTGACGTAATGTTAATTTGGTAACAAACCAAGTCTTGCCTCTCGAAGCCTTTGTGTCTATAAAATTCCCTTCTTTGATTAAGCTACGTCTTCTCCCTCATAAAATTAAATTACAGAGTCATGACAGGGAATATTCTTTTGCAGCGAAGGAAATTCCAAAGAAGCTTAAATTATTGAACAGAAATCTTCTCACATTATTGTCATAGAAATTCAGTGTGAACGGGAAATGATCTTAGGTAACGCGATGCTCTAATAGTTAAATACTCATAAATATAGCCACTCTCAAAAGTATAATAACTTTTCAGCAAATCATTAAACAAATGGTGGTGCTATCTACATTAGTTACGTTACACTACATTACACTAGTTACGTCTATCAACATTAAATTATTACATTAAAGTTTGTATTTCAACAAATGTAACACATGAAGTATATTGACAGTTTCGTATCCAGGAAACATGCGACCATCCACTGGTAATTTTTTTTCTCTCAGTAGTCTTTTAGATTCAGTGATAAGTAACTTATTCAGTAGTGTCAATATTTTAACAAAATCATCATGCGTGGTTAGAATACGTACGAATGATTTCAGAAATTAATACATCGTGTGAGTTTACAAGTTGACACCACTATGTTCAAAATTTATCTTATAAAAAAATTATTTCATAATTATTTGACATTTTCTTATTTCTATACCGGATATGATACTAAAATTCAGAAAATATGATGAGTCACCTCCGTTCATTTTAACACGTCCTCTCTACATATGTTTTAATTAATGATACTTCGGTATCGGAGTCTAAGTACTTTTATCTGAAACAATAAAAGCTTATGACTGAAGTAAAAAAGACATCAAGTGTTCAGTTCAGAAAGAGCAAGTAATTGTCAATTTGTCAATATTCAGAACTCCACCGACATTTCATTTCTTCAAACAGCACCAATAAACTGACTAGAGCCTACAAAATAGCAACAATAAGTTCGAACATACGAATTTTATTTCCCCCGATATTTCAAACCATTAGGGTGGGAAAAAAATCATTTTGTCGAGGGACAGAACAGCACAAAACACTCTCCTATGTCTGGAGAATACATATCTTCGAAAGCTCTAACTCAAAAATGTCGTATTAAGGTGATGAAACGACAGAAAATACGGCCCGGGACGAGACCAGTTATCTTATTGGACTGTGAAAGTACCAGAGCGGTGGGGACAAGTTGTGGGCTTGACGACCTGGAAGGATCGTTGGGAGAGTGCCACTGATGAAATCTTCTCGAAAGGAAGCGATAAAAACAAGTGGGAGACCAAGAGTCGGCTGTCGTTTGGCCGATGTCCATAGAGTTAGTGGACACAGCGATAAAATCACGCTGTTAACACGATGCTTTCGACTGGCGAAGGGTTCTTGTGCGCAAGAGATGCGTAAGCCGGATTGATGTACGGCGATTATGCAACTTGCAATCCAAATGTGGAAAGGAAATGTCATATTATTGCATGAGAAAAGTTCGAGAGAGAAATAAAATATGGATAACAAGACATGATGTAACCAAAGGGAATAAGACCAAAACCTAAAGTAGCGTTCAATGTTCGTCAGAAGTAATAGCGGGAGAGGATTCCCCTTGGCTATTAAACATTAAAGTTCTTTTAAATTCAAATCTCTATACTTTCGTTTCAATATAAATATAATTACGCCAATTACTTTTACACATTACATATACATTTGTTGAACATGTAACATTGTTATTTTGTTACAGGAAAATTATTATTAATTTTCTTGTGTTTTTGCACGTTGGGTCATAGAAGTTATATACTTTCAGTCAAAGAAAATACTCGATATTACGTAGAACATTGTTCGCGGAACAAATAATACAAACGTATTATTTCTGAGACGTTACACATCAAACTTACTAGAAACACTTTGAATTCACGAACGGACACAGACTGATGGTTGTCTAAAATTTATAATTGTTTATTTTGATGTTTTGTTTTCGTATAATTTATTTTTCTATGAAATAGTTTCATGTATACGTTGTTAACTTGTTTTCGTTTTGTTAACAAGATAAAATTAACTTATTTCTTCATATATTACAATCACCTGACGATGACAATAAGGCACTGTTGAAACGTTGTGAACTTCAATAAAATATAGTCTACATACAAATTTTATGATCTAGAAAATTTTATTCAATCAAATAGTTTTAGCAATACGTCATGCACAGTAATAATGTTAAATAGTGACGAGTAGAGAATCGTGTGCATTCACATTGACCGAAAGCGAAATGGAATTGATTTTACAACTCCAGTTTTGTGAGTAAATGAGTAACATTACAAATAAATACAAGCGTGGGATAACTTTCATTCAGGTGAAAATAGCGACGAGCCGGGAATCGAACCCGGGATCCTGAAGATAACGTGCGGCGTGGTTCCCATATCTCCTGTCTGGTGATGTGTCTCAAGTCTTCAGGGGTTTAGGGCTGGGTACAAATGGTGTGCAATTGTGGAAGGCGAACGGGTGGTGTCGTGGTTAACCCCAGCTATCATTGAAGGAGTCCCGGGTTCTATTCCCGGATCGTCAACATTTTCACCTCACTGAAAGTTATCACAATATTCTCCACGTGTAGGGTAACGGAAGAAATACATGCAAATGCAAGCATATTGCGCTTCGGAGGCAAATGTGAATAATAATCTACAGAACAGTAGTAAATATTTATCATTATTGCCAATTAACGCCAATTCTTTTACAATTATTGCCTCAGAGGTTGTATTCAGAGACACTATTAATTCTCATTACTCACTCTATATCACAAAAGTAAAATTTGTGCATGTTCATCTCTAGATGCTCTTTCACCAAGTCTCTATAGTCCGGATCAGATATTTTTTTCTTTCACCGACAATCAGTGTAATAAATTAAGAGCAAAATGTAATTATGAACTACATCAAACAAATATGTTACAGAAGGGTACATGTTGTTTTACGATGTTATATTAATATATTTGGTAAAGAACCGATTTCATTTTCCGATTACAAAATTTTAGTTCTTTTATTATGAGATAAAAACCTTACGTGAAATTATTCACATCCAAAAATCTCAGATGTGATTTTAAAGCATTGTTTTGATAGGCTCGTTTACTAAATATCACGTTGATCTACATTTACATAACACTAAACATAATTCTGATACATTACAAACTGATGTGACTTTCAATCAATTTGTTTCTTCTCTACTTCTACAGAAAGTTCATACTTTATATGTAACGAGAAGGTACCAACCACATCAAGCATAAGTGAAATTTAAACAGGAGTGCTAATGTGTATTAAATGAGAACGCAAAATCAAGACCTCATTGATGACTATATTTTCCCATAATCTCATGTAATGCACCTAAAACGTGAATGTGAAAAGTCTTGTTAGAGTGTATATATTTTTAACGAGGATGTATATATTTTTAACGAGATTAGCCGAGAAATTTTCGACGATAACACAGGACATCATAATAGCGTGATAATGATAGATTTCCACAGAAATTGACGACAATATTATGACACATCTACGTTACAAATAAAATATAATTTCTTTTCAACAGTATTTTCAAATAACAAAAGAACAATACCACAAAGAACTTTAAATGCGCTGGAAGAGATTGTCTGAAAAAAGTGTAGTAAAACAGATATGTAATAAATAATATTATTTGTTCATTTTAGTTCGGAGACAGATACGAAATTATGGTTTTAATATTTTAATTTGTTATTCTAGTTATAAAATTTTTATGTTCTATGTTCTCACCTGGATCTGAGTAAATTTATTAGTAGTATGGAGAAAAACGGTTTATGATGAAAATTTTTGTTACTACAAAATGTAATTACAATTTCCAATTTCAAATGTTTGAAATACGCTGTATATTATCCAACATAAATCCGATTGAATTGCTACGTAAAACCCATCAACTCCTATGTAAGCAGTCTAGGACTTACTTTACTCCAATATGCAATGATATTCTCATTTGTCAGCAAAGTGTCAACTCAGTGAACGTAACTAATTTCGCTATTGCAAACGCCGTGTCAGCGTTTCTTGTGATCATCTGTGGCTATTTGTTCTAGATGAATAAACTATGCGCGATAGATCGCGGTAATTTTCCTTCACTGTTTTTCCCCTCTCTCACACATCTTGCTTTTATCCTCTTCCTCCAGAGGCGCATCCAGCAAGTGATCTTGGGGGGGGGGGGGGGGCGAAACTTTGTCAACTTTGCATCACCCCCTCCAACCCCCGATAGTTTCGTCTTCCGAGGAATCACTCGTTTTATTAATAGTGGAAATAAAATACATACATGGCAGCGGAAGTTTGTTTTTCTTTCAGTCTTGTACTTGCGTTTGAAATGCACTTCTTTACAGAATGACATTGCTCTGCCTATAAAAATCCTTTACCATACGGGACGAAATGCAACGAAAGGGATAAGTAGTGACGAGTAATGCAAATCCAGGCGATGTTAACCAGGAACAGGGTTCTTGATATTGTAAATCAAATGAAAAAGAATTATCGCGAGATTGTTAACGCGCTCCTTTATCAAGTCAGATTTCTTGGAAGGGAGCAATCGCCCTTTCGCTCCCCGCCCCTTTGGATCCGTCACTGTCTTCCATTTTTTCCTCGCGTCATGCCTAATCCCTTTGCAGAACCTTCGACACAAGACACGTTGCGGAGAGTATATAGGACAGCGTTAATGAAGTGCCTTGTATTTGAGCCACATGAGCCAGGACGAATTCATTAAATTTGCATTTCTATTATTTGAGTGGAGATGCGAACTGGGACAGACACCGCGCCGCCCACATCGCCTCCGTGTTGACGTAGCGCCGGCGAAGCCCACATTAAACAAACCAAGTGCTCGTAAGGGGTACAAGATAATAAAGCAGCACATCTCCGGCACACAATGCAGACGGGGACTGTGTTGATGAAGTACCATTCCTCTCCAACAAAGCTCTTCGTTTGGGAGATACTCTCATTTGTGACGCAATGTACACTTGAATATAAGCCTCTCTTATAACAATAATAATGACTTTTATCAGTACTAAATTAACTTTGGCATAGTAAATAATTTAGAGAGGATGTCTTAAACAGTCAATGAGTTGAATTAAAATCTAAATTATAGAAACACAAGAATCTAACTACTTCATATTCGTCTTATAAACGTGTCCGTATTCATAAATTCTCACCCAGGTAGCACGGAAAGCAATTACAAGATATATTGTTCGATGTCGCTACGAAAATATTAATTCTTGATGTGCAACCTGAAACACTGGTAAGTTTTTATCCAGATATATCTTTACGAAAGATATTTTAAGGTATTTTCGGTATCTTATAAAACTGATGTATCATTATTCATTTGTGTATAAGCATATTCTGGTATCACATTTACATATAATCAAATATTTGTATATAAAGTATTTTTAAATTAGATAGCTATATGATTCATTTTAACAACATTCATATTATTAATTATTTAACGGTGTGTGGATGTATTTAACACACAGGTTTGGCTCTACTAAATACGAGCAAAACACATCGATTGGATCACACCAAACCTGAACATCAAGAAAAAATGCTGGAGTGCTTCAATTAGGGACTTGAATCAAATAATAAATCCACAAATTTATTGTATAGTTACGTTGTCTGTAGCAATAGTCACTATCATTCTATTCGAAGAAATCCTGTAGTATTTGTGTACTACTATACAGAACACTTACGTCTATCATTATATTATTAAATTATAAACTCATACGAGCTATTTTAGAAAAATAACGGTACGTATTCCCTAACGAAGGGCAAAATCCTGGGAGTAACGTTGTGAAGGAAACAGTTATTTGTCTAAAAACATGTCGACAAGTTAATAAATGAATAATTGTACTATTCAATTATTTACGTGTTTTAGAGATAAGAGAATACTCAAGTACTAAAAACCACCTTCCAATTCCCATTAGTCTCCTTAACTGGCTTTCATCCCTCCAACAGACTTTTTATTTTTTGTAGGAAATCATTTCTTTGCGATTCTTTTCCTCATCCAGAAAGCATGACCGAAGTGGAACAAATCATGCACTCGGAATTTTAACACAACCTTCCTCAAAGTTATTTCTTTGAAAACGGAGGATTTAAAGAGATCTCATCAATATCGTAAGACGAGTGAGGCGGGTTGAAGGCAAAGGGATGCGGCTAATGGCCGTCGCATGCCGGCAACCCATTGATCGCCAACTGCAACGCTCGCTCTCAAGCAGGGAGTTCCCAACTAAGGCGAGATTGGGAGAACGCGATAGCCAGTGATCCCCTGCCACACCCTCGTAACACTCCCAGACCTCGGAGAGCGAGGCGATGTCTTTCACGAAATCACCGAACCCTTGTTAGTAACAAAATGCTCAAAACGCTTTGAAAGCAAAACTTCTAAAACACAAGGTACGAAATATACATACAATGCTGGAGCGAAACAGGGTATCCAGCGGAGACGGCAGTTTTCTCACATAGAGATGTCACGATGTCTCAGACGATTATTACTTATTTATCATCTATTATTTTTGTGATTCGTTTCTCATATTCGTTTGAGATCCATTTTAATATTAAAAAAAACAAGATGAATATTCACTTCAAAATGGTTCGTTTCTCCACATTCTTTTGCATTATTTAGAAAGATAGGACAAAACCTGCCATTCCACATAGATAATAATAGATTGATTTAAATAGTAAATTTATTTATATGAAAATAGTCATAATACTACGAATTGAGGAACTCCAACATTGGCTTCACTTTTTAGACAAAGTGGTCATATGCAAAGCAATCTCTCCTTTTCTCTTTGGACAATGAGTCAAAAAATAAATGTCACAAATAAATAGAATAACCTCATCAAGTAATAACAATAGTAGAAGCAGTGAAAACTACGAGAAATTAACTTTTTCAAAAAGTGTGAGTAAAATAATTTTAGACGCAGAAACTTTACTTGTACATTTCTTAAAATTAGTACAGATTAGTAGATTTTCAAAGACAGATTAGTAATCATCTCAGAATTTAATTTTACACAAAATCGAGCAAATATTCAGGTTCTAACGGAATCTAAAACCTGCGTTTTTGTGAGAAATATTTTTAATGTTTCTAGTAATCATGCATATTCTGTACAATTCCCAAAGGTATCCACAATATATCAGATACGCAATATGAGCTCATTTGAAAACTGATGTCCTCAAAATAACTCAATGGCGTTGAACTACCATAGTGTACATTACTATCAATCACACTGTTCAACACAACCGGAATCACGTCTGTTCAGACATATTTTTTGTGTTATGTTATCAAACAAGTGAATCATATACTCTTTGTGCACAATAAGTGACATATCTCAGTTGTTGGACTTCTGTGGAAAATTTCTTCCAACCTCATAAGTCCATTCAAATTCTACGCCTTTGAGTTAAAAAAATATAGATGAAATGATTGGACATAACATAACTGCCTATATTAATTACAAGCTCTTTATTAATTGTATTTGTAATCCACGAAGCTGTACTCCTCGCCAGAACCTTGTACATAACTTACGTAGCATTACGTAATATTCACGACGTCGATAAATAATCGATATGTGATTAAGCTGTGACGTCACGGTATCGATCGACTCACCAATTGCACATGCAGCCCGCGCTTACAAAAAAACAGCTTAAAACAAGGTGGTCATTCATTCGCTCTCCAAACTCGTCTGCGGACTCAACTCCACCTCGTTTTAGTACTCTCAACAATTGGCAAGCAAGCCGACCTTTTTCTCCTTCAGCTTGTACCAGGACACAGCTGTAGGAATTATTCGCAACTTCAAGATCTTTTTTTCAATTCATCGGTCTTCAATCCAATTCAACTGGCATCAACTCAAAGCCATTCAACTCGACTTCAATTACAACGTCAACCCAGATGAATTTCAAGGAACGGATCATCTCATCTCTTCTGTGTATCACGGAAATTCAGCTTTGTATCTTCATTATTTTTCTCCATTGTCATATTGCATGACATTAAATTTTGTTGGCAGTTAGTGTTAATTTACACCTCATCCTCCTTCCTCATTTTCTAATTCATTTAAACATTTGGTCCTTCGAACCTCATCGTCCTTGTGCAGATATTTTAGCAAAATTATCCGCACAACGTTTGTATGTTATAAACATTTTGCTTGTGACTTTTTCTCACTGCTTTTTCATTCCGTTTAAAACTAAAGACCATTAGATAAGTACAAAAGTAAAAACCTGTGTACAAGTACATAATATGTTAAACAATTTATAAAGGAAAATGAAAAGTAATCGTACACTTTTTCACATAAATGTTGTAGAAACTTCGATATCAAAGCAATCGCTACTAGTATCGTGTAACCCGAAAGACTATCTTGAAATGTATTCAATACAATTCCAACCAATTTCTAGAATTTAGTTTCCACTTCTGAATATCAGATACAATACAACAGAGGTCTTGCAGAAACAATAAAATAACAATAGTATAAATGTTTCGCGTAATCTGTGATTCTAAGTGTATTTCGGACAAATCAAATCGTTATTTATTTTATAACTACAGTCCCAAATTTAAATTGTGAAAACAAAAATTAATGTGACACTTGAATTCTGTATAATAACTATTTAACGAAAGTCAGTCAGAACTTTCAAGTATTTTCTGTTGACCCATATCCACCATTAACATGAACAAAAATTACTTAAGCCATAGAAGATCATAGATCATGGAGAAACTCGTATTTCAAAAAGAAAGAAGTTCCTGAGCTGAGACGGCACAAAACGATCTCTTTCAACCTAGAGAAAGTTGCCTTGTAATTTATTTAGAGATATGCTGAATAAACTTCTTTCAAATCAAATAGAAACTCTGTTACCAAGGGATTTGTAAAACAAATAACTTAACGTAAACACTTAAAACGACGTTGAAAAAGAACGGAAATCCATTGATAATCATTTGCTCTTTCAACAAATACAACACGAGATAGAGTTTGCTTAATTTTAGCATCGCTGCAATGCGGCGCGTATTTTAAAGATCAATTTACCAACAGGATCATTCATCGTTTTAGTAATAACTGTACTGACAGGAAAATTTCTCATTTCATTTCAGAAAATAACTTGCAAACGTCTAATGAAGCTATAATTGTATCATTCACAATCAATCTAGTGAATGCGGGTACAGATGTTCGAATGCTCACGATACAAATATTATTTTAGATTTACCTTATTCTCTGAAAAATGTTTCCCAAAGTATGTGTAATAATATAATAACTAAAAGGAAATTATTGGCGTATAACTTATGTTATTGATATATCTGTATGGCTCTAACTTAGGGTCACAAAAATTACTTGAACCTTGCTTATTTACAGAGAGCCTCTGCTTTACAAGGGAAAGTCCAGCGAGGCGTATTATTTCTTTATTTGAACAATATTTATTAAATTAAAAGTTCACAATTCCATTAGCATACAAAACATATATGACGTATTCTATCCTCTCACGAATCAAATGTAAACAGACGCTTCATATTTCACGTCCTTTTTCATTTTATGTGCGTTCATTCCTATACATCACGTTAACTTTTTGTGACACGTCACATCCTGCAATTCGTTATAAACTCTCTCCTTACATATTTATAATTACATTCCCTAAACATAGCTGATTGGTTGAATATGTGTGTACACATTTCTGATTAACTTCATTTAAGTAAAATAATATTGTTTCAGTTATCTACTTCCGCAAAAAATCATTCACAAGCTACCAAGATTTATATTTTCGACCTCTTTATACTCACAAATACGTTTCTTTTAAACATTCTGAAATTGAAAGTACAGACCCGAAACAGACTGAAGAAAACGAGATATATGGAGAGAATTTTTATTAGAAATTAAGCGCTCTAACTGAGATGTAAAAAACAAGGAATCGAGAAAGGAAACATTTAACGAGGTTGCGTCACGCGGAAGAAAATACGAGGCGAGAAGATCTGAAGATTCACGGGAAATTTTTTATTCTTTTTTCTGAATAACGTTATTGCTTATGAACAGGGTTAGGATTTTTTAGGTGCGCACCTTTTTTTAAAAAACACAAAAACTCTTCAGAAAAACTGATTGTTTGTTTTTATGAAGATGAGAAAATAGGCATATTAAAGCACTTTTTTTTTGAGGGGGACCTGTATCCCTATTTTCCCCAACCGTGCATATCGTTCCCTTTTTGCCCATTTTATTGTAGCTTTTCAATAATTTTTTACCCCTTTTACTGTAGCTTTTCTCGTGTATAAAACATATGACGCGAAAAATTCAACCCTTTTATAATGTTTCATCAAATATTTAAGTAATGTTCAATTATTATCTTCTGACCTTGAAATTAATATGCGAGTAGTAATTCTACCTACTTTCAATAAATGCCTAACTGAAAGCAAACCTGCAACAATGGAAGAGTGTAAAGCAAAATACTCTCTCACATACATCTTTTAGCATCTACAAAGCCGTTCTAACAGAAGAAGATTAGTGATGATCTAATATACTTGTTTCAAACTCAATAAACTAAACTAGGAGAGAGACGATCTCTTCAGAAAGCGAAGGAAAGCGGTATCTTTTCATCCCGTTTTTTACCGTATTTTAGCACCTTTTCCCTTCCTTTTTTCATATAAAATTTGCCCCTTAAAATCCTAACTCTGCTTGTGAAAGATGTTTCAATGCTATTGACTTTGGTACATTTTTAAGACAGTTTGGTTGGTTTCTACTTGTTGTCTATATTTCATGTCAACGAATGATAACAATATTCATAAGAGTGATATTATGCTGAATTAAGGTTAACATCACGCCACGCCAGACGGTCGAAAAGAACCGAAATAGCGTTTACGACGCATATGTCTTTAGAGCAAACTTTCACAAAGATAGTTCACACTACCTGTAAACTGAAGATATATTTACGCCCTACTTGAAAGGGATTGCCATATTTTAATTGAAAATGTAATCGGATAGGTAACTTCAAATGTACCTACAATGAAATTACATTTACGTAACAGGTATTACGCTATTTTAAAGCTAACTTATTAGGACATTATACGCTAGAAGCAAGAGATTCCTTTAAAAATTAATGCATCCACATATTTTACGAATATATTTTCCATTTTTCGAAAAATATCAACAGAGAATATATGATTAAAATGAAAACTTTTTATTATGTCTCCTTTTAATTTGCTCAGATTGAGCGAGAACTATTTCAATCGAGTATCATATTTACAAAACACAGATTAAATTTACGATTGAGATATTCAAAATTAAAAGGGACTAAAATTAATAAATTCAATAAAATAGAATAAGGAAAGAAACATTTTTTATTATATGAAACCGTGTATTATATTACACTATAGTATATGAAACTGTGTAGTAACACAAAAAATAATTATCATATGCTTCCCACTTTCAAATTCGTGAAGATCTGGAGACCATGAAATCCTTGAAACTTTTCTTGTGAGGGGGGAAGGAGATATGTATTATCCTTACCCATTAAATGAATAACAAAGTAAAAAAAAATGTCATGAATCTTAATAAAAATAGATTTCAAGAGTGGAACGGAAAATAAAAGAAAACGGTTGCACTAAAAATCCCCCTCGATAATAAAAGAGCAAATTTAACGCAATATGAGTATTGAATTCTCCTCGCATCAAAAGCATATCCATCACAACCCGTACTAGAAACGTCGACCCAAACTTGAAGAAGCGAATGTGGAGGACATTTCCTCAGTGGTAATCCATTTTTCTCAAATATGGCTCTCGAAGAATTTTACATGAAGAACACGACTCAGCGAACGTTGGCGCCCATGCGGTGGATGGGAAACCACACAATTTCCAGCCGGATACGCGCTACCTCCGAATGTGTCTCGCCAAGGGGCTTTCACAGGCGCCATAAAACACCCGGGGGAGAAGTATTGCAGCAGGAAAGATAGACAACGATGGTCAGAAGACGATGGATGTAGTGTCACACGTCAAATTTTCTCTTCATTTATCTACTGGTTATGAATAGGAACGTTTTTTACGTACTGCTATTAAATAATCCCTTCTCTAACTCATTCGCGTTAGATATTTTCACGATGTATTTTAAAACATATCACATGTAATATTTATTCTTCTAAACACTTCACGGAATAGGTATCGAGTTTTTACGAGTTATTGAAATGTTTAACATATACCACTGAAACTTTCTCAAAAATTGAGCTAATTATGGTTTTCTTGTGCTTTCTCTGAGTAGATGCTGCATTGCGTAGATTGTCCTGCTCAATAAAAAAACTCGCATACTGAAAGCAGAGACAGGTTGTGAAAATAAATTTACGTCGACGAACATTAACACCGAGTGAACTACTTTATGGACTTTCTACGAATCAACGATTAAACAATAAAAAAATCTATGATCCAGTTACGGGTAAATATTCTTAGATTTACCTGTCGAGGAACTACCATATTAGTTAAATTGCTTTGAAAGAAAATTACAGAGAGATAATATCGTAGTAATTCCTTTAACTTTCGAATTACACAGAGTATATAAGGAAAGTATTGTAATCGGTCGAAATAGAATTGAGATCTTTTCGGATTTTTGTGAATTGGCTCCAGGAGAGCCCATTTTCAAATTTTGGCGATGATGTCCAATGTAGTATGTGCGTGTGTGTATGTCTGCATAGAAATTTATTCCCCCGATAACTTACGAACAAATTGATGTATCGAAACCAAACTTGAGATTTGACTTCAAATACGTTGGGAAAAGATGCTTATTTCTGGACAGCTCATTCCGACTTCATTTACACACCGCGCTCCACTTCTGGTTTCTTAATATTCAAAATTTTGAAAATATGCACAGAAGCATTTTCATTGGTCAGTTAATTCTGCGTAAAGATTGTTAAACAGCATTCCTGTTTGTCGCACCATTTTTGAGATACAGCGAAAAGTTATTACGCAAAATATGTTGTAAGCGCTTCATTTGAATCTGCAAACAAGGTAATTCCAAAGAGTTCAATTTGTAAGATAGTTCATGCAGTCTTTACTTGAATATGATACTTTGGCTTTTACGATACTATGTATTATGATAATAAATATCTTGCATCCGATTGATCTAAAAAACATATCACCTTGTATAATATTTTTAGTATATTATAATTATTATTAATATTTGTATTTTTTGCTTGATTTTTTGTGGTTTGTAGGGTGTTTAGTTCCATGAGTGTTTGTTATGAATTGGAATTGGAAAGTTGAGTGGGACACACTCGAGACTCTTTAATATATCAACCAGTCTCGTCAACCAACAACTAACTATGAATACAGACTAAGCTGCATTCTGATATTCAAGTACATTTTCCTAAGAAAGGATATACACTAACTTCAATCCTTGAACATGTTGCAAGATTATATTTTAATTTTCACATTGGCAATTAGATGAATCTGGAGGGTACTACACTTAATTTTTCCTATACTTATTCGTAACAAAAATAATACACAAATAAAAAAAAAAGAATTAAAAACCATTGGCCAAACATTGTCATAAAAATTTTAATTTTCTAGTTTGCTTCTGATTAATTTTTTTGTTGAATCAAGGGAACAGAAAACTTATACTTTAAGACATCACTGGATATTAATTGCATGATTCTGCAGTAAGATGAACAGTGCTAATTAAATAAATGCCATATATGATATAACAGGAATTAATTTTATTCACATATTAGATAAAATGGGTGAGATTTCGAAAGAAACCACATGACATGTGTATATCCGCAAAACAAATGGATTCCAGACGAAAGGACGACAGAGAAATGTCTCTGTCACGGGATAAAACCTTGCATTCCTTTCCGAACAATCTTCTCCAGTCCACAGACCAGAGAGAGGAACATAGTTGGAAACTGAGAGGGATGATACGCCCACTACCCTTTCCAGCAGCGAGGGACAAATCGTTCAATTACCGCGTGACATCCACACAAGCGCAGAGGTAGCTTTCTCTATTGATTCTCTGAGAGAGTGAGCACGCGGCGAAGAATCACAAGAACTTGTCTCCAGCCCATGTTATCCAAACCTAGGACCAACATTTTCACGAGGATTATGTATGTTCTATCTTCGTGTGCCTACAAGTGGAGAAGATACGTGATAACTACGAATAGTTAAAAATGGCGACGAATCCCGGAATCGAACCCGAGATCTACTGATTCTTTCCCGGTTCCCGACTTGCAACCATTTTCATGTGGTTGTAGTTATCACATTTTTATGAGGTCCATCGTAATGTTTACGGTTTCAAGGTACCGTATGCTTAGTCCGACATTTACAAGGAGTGAATCTTCTTTTTCTGTCTTGTCCAACGTGATTTTACTCCTAACGATGCTAACAAGATTATTAATACCAATATTTCATCTCTCTTTGCTTCGTTCGCATACGCGTAATAGTTTCACGATTTTGCTTCCTTCATTTATCTTGGCAATGATGGTCTAGACATAAAAAATCACGATACAATGAAACGAAAGCTGAGGCATCGTATCGTAGTACGTTCCATAATGTACAATTCTCGAACTTGGAGAAGACATTAATTATGATGTTAAACATTAGTGATGATAGTGTCTTCGCTCTCTACGTACCGTTAAATGAAAAGAGCATTAGTTTGATCCTCTGCACGGTCAAACTAGGTGAAGTTTTCTGCGATGGTTTCCCTCACCTACCCCAATTGTCCTACCCTACATTGCCCAGCAATTAAACTATTCGATTAGGCGGAAAATAGACCTACAAAGCTATAGCGAACATTAATGGAACAATCCCAAGAACGTCTCAAGAGACAACGTAACAGGCACTTCTGGAATGCGTACCTATGGTAACAGATGGGCAAGAGGAAAAGCTGCGGCTACGAAATGCAGTCTCTGCTCAGTCGAAAACAGTAATTACTCCCAAAGGAGACAAGTTCCAGAATATTGAATAACGAACCTGCCAAAGTTGCTAAGCTATCAAGGAACCATCTGCATGAGGGAAATACATAATGTAGCAGCTATATAGGAACGATATACCTCATCTTAGAGGTATTATGAGAAAATGTGTGAGTTCAGCAAGACATATTCCAGAAAGTTTAATGTCAGGTATACGTGACAATCTGTATACATATATAAAAACATACAAATAATAGAAATGGAAAATAAATATCTGTAAATTCAAGAAATAGAAAATGACCAGGTTGAAAGCAATGTTCATGACGAAGTAAAAGACGTTTTGTGCCAAGATACAAGAGATTTAATGTGATTTCAATAAATCGTAATACTTTTATTAAAAAATAAAAATAAATGAATAAAAATACATATACTACAGCAAATACGAAATTTCATTCATAAAAAAGATTGTTTCATATATTATAAGTTACCACACATATAGTAAGACTGGATATAGTAAGTTATGACACAGTAAGACCGAACAAGTGTTTTATCTATCCTTTAATTAGAGAGCTCACGGCTAATACACAATATAAAATATTATAAAAAACACAATATTAGTATAATTTTACTTTCCGGGTAGAATATTTAGGAATTTGTCTATTCCTACTTTCTCACCCAACAATTAATGTTAGAGTTTATTATGTGTATAATTTTTGCATAATATGTAGTGGTAATCAACAATCAATTATTTCATTTCTTGAAGAAAAAAATTTCTCACCAACAAGGTTTTTTACTTCAGCGGTCATGTCGTAAATTCGTAAATTTTAAATTTTGTCCTACCTTTTCCTTCTCCACCACATATCGATTATATACGTTTTTATGTAATTACTTTCATACTTTTACTTCCTTATTCCCCATAATGGATCAACTAAAAAAATGTATTATATTGTCTCCTAGAGCATACTTCATTGCATTTCAAAAATGTCTCCTTTCCAGTTATTATGGTTTGACATCACCATGTACAATTTTTTTTAGTATTTTTCCTCTACATTTTTGGCAAATCTTATGCTTCAATAAATCAATGGAATGCTGAAGTAAATAATATCGATTTCGGAGCTCAACTTCTTTAGCACACACAAAACTAACTTCACCGCGAATCACAAATACATATATATTCGACCATATTCTATCGGATTAGTAAACATCAACAAATGGAAAATACTTCCACAATCATTGCATCGACTGTATACAACCAGAGAGGTGTTCACATCATAATTATTTTCGGTCTTACATGTTCTGGAAATGAGATAAAGCAAATGAAATGAAAACAGTAGTCGTATTACTGCTGATGTAGCCCTAAGCATTTCAGTTGACATCCTAGCGATGGCAACTTCGCAAATCTGGTATTGGTTCCCCATCTCATACGTGATCAATCGACCATGAAACTAGTTTCAACAGATTTTTAGACAAAGATTTATTGGAACCCTTGAATTTATACCAATCAAAGGAAACATTTCTTATCATAGGAAGGTATTTAATATTTGAAATCTCGAATTAGTTATAAAAATCAATAAACAAAGAAATAAATACACTTTATTGAGCTCATACCATCGGTTTTGTCTCCCCCTCTTGTTAACTTATTTGTTATATTAAATGACGAATCACGAGTATGACATACAATGTGATTGCACTACGTTTTAATGCTATCTCAACATACGATGCTCGTGAAGTTAAATAAGACATATATTGAATGACGTATAGAGGAATGAAAGTACGAACGCTTTGCATGGGATTTGAACATAAATCTCCTAATAACCAAAACTTCATGTCCCCAAGTCATTCCTACACCACCAAATGCTGACTTCATTTATTTGATGTGATGTGGATCAATCATGACGTCCCCTCAGGGGACTTCCTTCTAGTAAGTACGTGTTTGGCGAACTGAGTCTGGCATTACTTCCTCTTACTTGTGCGAGGCTCCTTCCTTTCTCTTTCCTGACCTTACTTGGTCACCTCATGTTCTTTTCGATCCCAACGCTAGGGTATCTTTTATTTCCCTCTTTCTTTTTTATTTTTTAAAATTTTTGTAATGATTTGTGTAGTTTTGAGATATGTGGATATTTGAGTTTTGAGTTGTAATTCAGGAGGGTTTTTAGTAGGTATGGTTGAGTCATTCGGCAAGTCCCATACGCGGGGAGAGTCATGTTGGCTCTCCCTAGTGCGTAACTGCATTTTCCCTACCTGAACAAGTTTTTAGGGCTGTAATGACCTCGATGTCGACGAGCCGTAAAGCCCCACAAAAAAAAAAAAAA
>NNCF01126512.1:2000348-2025889 GCA_002313205.1 Laupala kohalensis
ATATATATATATTAAATGGTTCAGTATTGGTAACTTTTCTGCATTTAGTAATCTGTATATGGAATGAATCATTGAAATATTCGTTTACACTGAACTACATTTTCCACTGACAACGGTTCATAACAAACTTGTTCAAAGCAAATTGTTGAACTGAAACTGATTTATATCTAACGTCTCCAACTATACAACAGCGTAGTGATGCACGCCTAATTACGCGTTATGCAACTTGAGATTCTTTCCTCAGAGCAAGACTAGCAAAATCACTCCCAAAGTTTCGTCTTCCAACTACTTAATGTTAACTTTGCCCAAACCATTTTCTATCACAAATTTCTCCACACACAAACTGATCCCATTCTCCATTCACAAAATGGAGGGTCAACAGGAAACATCTGAGAGACCTTGTCTTAAAAGTAGCGTGACCCAGTTAATTCTAAGAAGTAGCCACTCTGCACAGCATACAATTTTCCGCAGCATGAACTTAAATGGGATTTGGACAGACATGGCCACCAGAGGAAACAGGGAACGTTTCTTTCACAGAGGAAGGACGAAGGACAACACATGTAACTGTACGCCGGTTGTTCGTTGTACGAAACGAGAATAAGAGTCCACGATGAGACGTGGCGGAACAGTGGCGCCTGTTGGGCATGTTGACCCGTTAAACAGAAATGACGAGCAGATTGCATGTTGCAAAGCTTCGAAGGGAAAGATCGACCTCCTGGAATAAGCTGATTCCTCCGACGTCAAAATGATAAATCGCATCGATTTTATGCAGTAGATCTGCCACGTATGAAAATAGGTAGACTAATTCCAAGTACAGTGATTACCGTATATTAACTTACTTAAGTACTCCTTACAGAATATAGGACATGACTCCTAGCTTTAATTTAGAACTAGGTAGGGAACTATCGATTAACATCCGCTAAAATGTTCTATTAATTTAATTTGACTTCGAATTCTTATTTATAATTTTACACATGTCGTAATTAGATTCATCTCCTTCAAATTATTGAAAAATCTTTACGGATTATGAAATATTCTATAAATGCCACTAAATATTTTACCGAAAGTCGTATACACACCTCAAACGGTTTGTCATCAGGAGGGGAGCGGTATATGTTACCTTTTTGGGTCATATGAGATACATTTTATCCCTTCAATAAATGTTGGAAAACCTGACACAAACCGTTAACAAAAATTCCAGAACTCGTGGAACAAGTCAAATATTTCTCAACTTGCGTAGACATATGGTAATTTGACAAAATGCTTTTACATAGTCACGACTATTTTCAATAACTATTACGAAGCGAAACCATGGCTTAGTGGATAGCGTACTCACTTTCTACTTCTGACAACGCTTATTAAAACTCCATATGATTGAAGCAGAAATAGCTGAGGTTTACAGCTTGTCATTAAAATCCATTTTTGTATGCAGGACCAGGCAGAAAGTTGTCAATAATAATTGACCATTCTTTTAAGATATTTTCACTACGCAGAAATAACTGATTTCCTTTACGTCTGATGGTTCGTAAAGTCAATACGTAATATCGTATCTCCCAAAATTAAGTAAATAATTTTTTCCCTTAAAACACAACGTCTATTTATATTTCATCTTAAAGCAATGGATACCCCGTCACAGACATAATCGAAGACTATTATATATATTCTATACCCTATAGAATTGCACATACATACATACATAGTTATATGTAAAATGCAAAATCATCTATAAAAATAAAGACATATAGCTCCGCTCAACTCAACCACATACACCTTATTTGTAATACTTAAAAGAAAATTTGAGGTTTGTATCACACCAATATGATATGAGCAATTTTTTTTGACAATTCATGTTTTATTTACTAAACATCAAGAAATTTTAAAAACAAATCCGAATAAAGACTCAAACCTTCTTTAAGAGTACTTCTGAATAAGATACGGCAAGTATTCGTATTTTATATAGTTGATGACGGCACCTCTTCGCCGCAGACCATTATGGATTCTGCACCCGGGAATGTGGGTGCATCCACTTTCCGCGCTCTTTTGTTTCCTGTACGGGTTATTTCGTTCATTGCATTTCTTATTGTGTTGACTTTTTTACGTTATGTTCTGGTACTGTTTAGTACATCTTGTTGGTGTCTTGCAGTTCTCCTTTGCTTCGTGTGTCCCTTACTCCACGATCAATTATACTACATATTGTCACCTCTCTAGGTTACTCTTTGCACAATCTTACAGAACATGTTCTCGATTTTCGTTCCTTTTTCTCTTCGTTATTTTACCCTATTCTCTTGAACTCGCGAAGGTGCCACGCCTGTTACGAATTCAAGCATGCCACGGCTTGGTTTACACCTTTTTCTCTTTCTCATTTCATTCGAGATAGATCCTACGAAAGTATGTGGGTTTCGTCCATTTATATATGCATTCCACCGAATTTACCACGCTTTTATTAGTTTCTGCGTAATAGTTTTAGAAGCTCCTTTTTCCCCCATTCTTAATTTCATGATAATTTTTTTTCACTTCTCTCGCTTGCCGTAGCCAAGAGTGGAGTCTACACTTGTGCATATAGATGCCTATCAGCACTATTATCATACGTGCACTCTCAGACAATTAAAATAAACTAAAACGTGAAGCAAAGAAGGGAGACCGAAGAAGACACTTGTCCTGGTGACGTGGATATTAAACGCCTCATTGCATCTTCGACAAGCGAGTCTCCCCACGACAGCAATGACAGTCACTGTGATCAATCACTCATCCTTCCAGGACGCATCGATAGAACGTCCAGATGAACACGAAATTCGAACCACATTGCTCAACGGAAACTGCTCGGAATGCGTACATCCATACTATTAATGTTCAAGGAAACTGAAAGACTACACCATAATATGTTTATCTGCCTTGACGTCCCCATGTATGTTTCGGAAGAGACCCTTCAGATCAATTTCGAAATAGAATATTAATTAAATACTCAAACCATCAGGCTTTTCCGCCAATACATCAACACATATAACAATAATAAAGTATAACTAATTACAATATATTTAACAATAGTCCCTTGCCTTAAATAATGCACGTTAGCATTATATTTCATATTCAGGGAAAACCAGGGTAAGTCCTTTTAGGATGGGGATGAAGGTCTCGTACAAAAAATAACATTTAAATTACGTGAATTAAATTGAAATTTTGCAAAATAACAACATTAACATGAAATTTTAACAACATTCTAAATCGAACTGTAAGAATATGAAACGGAAACACGAGATATATACAAACCTACTACATTTTCAAAGTAATTTATTTTTCAATCACATACGTATGAAATATATTGATAAACTGGTATTCTAAGTTAAACTAGTACTAAATTTTTCTCGAATATAAAATTAATTCACAACTTAATAAATTAGTCACTTTTATCACGATCACGACAGAACAGTAATATAACAGAAATTATTACACGCTGTGTTAAGTAAATATTGACGTACTAACTCTAATCTTATTCTTTTGGATTATTTGATACCTCTTGCATTTATGATATGAAGAAAAGGTGATAGAAGAAGAACGGCTGAGCTGCAGGCTATCACATAACATACGAAGTGGACCTTAGAGGCAAACAAAATATGTATTCACAAAAAGGGAAAATTTTATGTTGGAATGTCGCCATGTTGGTGCAAATTATAATCCAAATATTTTTTATTTTTTAATACAACTGTCTAATGGGTTTAATCTGCTGCACTATGCTTAATTAACAAGCATATAAAACATATACAACATGAATTCAACAAAAAAGTAATTGTAAATTCCACCTCTTCAATTCATTTTTTGGAAATGAATATTCTAAAAATCCTCGACTCAGCATTTTTTCTCACAGGAAATGAAATAGAAATGAGAACAGTAAAACTGCCATAGTGCTATTTAGCTATGTACAATAGGGTGGAACGAAAAATTCTAATGTTGTTTAATCAAAAAGGACAAAAACAAAGTTTTATGGAAATTGGAACATACGTTGAATTAGATACCTTAAGTTAGATAAAGTTGCTTAAATTAAACATTATTTCTCTAGTTTCACATTTTTTTGCCTTTCGAACATCTAATATATAAATGATCTGATATAATATAATATATCAATAGAAATAATTGATAATATAAGATCAAATCGATAAATTCACAGTATCTAAGTACTTCTAAAATTAATATAAATTCCTTTTTTTTTTCTTTTTGTCCAGTAAAGTGAGCTAATACAAATATTTAACTGGTAAAATTCAATATTAGAAAAAAATACAAAAAAGTTGAAAACTTGAACCTAAAACCTCTTTTGTTTGAATATTTTGAGCGGAATGGGCTTTACATCCATTTATACTAAAATTACATTATTATAAATTACATATTTCCAATTGATAAGTATAAAATTCTTTTTTTTAATGTATTACAAAATTTAAAATTATAAAAACAATTTCAAGTTCGTAATTTGTAAGTCTTAACCAGCAACACAAATCACTGAAGTAAAGCTAAGATTATATATCCTTTCTGGATTTAAAAGGCAATTTTTTGGCTCCTTTCGTTCCATGAAAAGACCTGTTCATGTTAGAACGGAACTTCGTATGAAGGCAAACACTTCCGAATCGTCTGTCTCAAAATTTCCAATATTGACAAGTTGCATGTCACTCGTCTTATTTGAAGCTTCAACCACTTCGAAGCATAACGCATTGAACATAAAAGCAACAAATTATTTGGTTATAGAACAAATAAAAGAAACGCTACCTCCACCAAATGAACTTCCTTTCGAAAGATATATACATTCAACAGCCACAAATGCCAATTATGGCATCTGAAATGCTGAAATATGTCAGTAATTAGTTTTTTTCATCAACTTCCTTTCGAAAGATATATGCATTCAACTGCCGCAAATGCCAATTATGGCATCTGAAATGCTGAAATATGTCAGTAATTAGTTTTTTTCATCAACTTCCTTTCGAAAGATATATGCATTCAACTGCCGCAAATGCCAATTATGGCATCTGAAATGCTGAAATATGTCAGTAATTAGTTTTTTTCATCAACTTCCTTTCGAAAGATATATGCATTCAACTGCCACAAATGCCAATTATGGCATCTGAAATGCTGAAATATGTCAGTAATTAGTTTTTTTCATCAACTTCCTTTCGAAAGATATATGCATTCAACTGCCACAAATGCCAATTATGGCATCTGAAATGCTGAAATATGTCAGTAATTAGTTTTTTTCATCAACTTCCTTTCGAAAGATATATGCATTCAACTGCCACAAATGCCAATTATGGCATCTGAAATGCTGAAATATGTCAGTAATTAGTTTTTTTCATCAACTTCCTTTCGAAAGATATATGCATTCAACTGCCACAAATGCCAATTATGGCATCTGAAATGCTGAAATATGTCAGTAATTAGTTTTTTTCATCAACTTCCTTTCGAAAGATATATGCATTCAACTGCCACAAATGCCAATTATGGCATCTGAAATGCTGAAATATGTCAGTAATTAGTTTTTTTCATCAACTTCCTTTCGAAAGATATATGCATTCAACTGCCACAAATGCTAATTATGGCATCTGAAACAATAAAAAGAGTATAGGACCGAAAATTGAAACTTGGGGTACTCCGCAAGTAAGTGGCTTTGTTTCTAAAAGACAAAGCTGAAGTATATTATTTTTAGTATAGGATATTTCTACCTGTTGATATCTATCTTTTAAGTAAGAAGTTAGCCATTTATGTGGAAGTCCACGAATGCCTAAAGAATGCAATTTGGAAAGGAGAATTCCATGATCGATGACATCGAATGCTTTGGAAAAGTGAAGAAAAACACCTTGAGGATTTTCTCCACGGTCAAGAGATGTGGTAACATCGTTTAAGAAAGAAAATATGGCGCTTGTAATGGAAAAGGATTTCCTAAAACCGTGTTGATCGTCAGAGGGAATGTTATTTTTTTATATAAAATCTAGAAGATGCTTATAGAACAATTTTTGAGAAAGTGGGTAGTAGAGATATTGATCGGTAATTTCCAATATTAAGTTTGTTTCCTTTCTTGTGTAAAGGTAACACTTTAGCTCTCTTAAATATGTTAGGACACACCCTTTCCGATAAAGAACAATTAAAAATATTTATAAGTGGATTTAATATAACGTGGGACGAAAGTTTAAGAATAAACTCAGGTACATCATTTATACCTGTTGAAAATTTGGTTTTTAATGAGCTGATGATTCTCATGACTTCACTGGCGTTAGTTTCACAAGTGAACATAGAATTGGGTACGTGGGTGGATATAACTGGAGGACATTGATTTGGATGTATTGGATTCGTTATTTTACCTACTTCTGAAGAGTAAGAATTAAACAAATTTGCAATGTCCTGAGGATTTGATACGATTTTGCCATGGTTTGATTAAGTACAAGACGGATTTAACTTTTATTAAAATCAATAAATTCTTTTAGCAGAGAAATATGCATTTTCTTAAAACAAACATCTGAAAAATGTTAGTAATATAAATCTACTACGGAAAGACCATTGCGTCTTATATTTCTACTGAACTTCACGATCTTTAATTTGAATGTAATTCAGAAATACACGAAACACAATAAAAATAAATTCAAATTTTTACCACAAATTAAGACAAGATTAATAGAAATTCCAGAATAGAATATTATTTTCAATGTTACGTTGGATTTCCTAACATTACCGTTCAACTGGGTATTCATCTCCGTACAAGGTCAGAAATAGCAGCGAGCAATGGATCTCATTTGACGTGACGTTTACCGAAATGTGCAAGGCTGTGACTTAAGGGTAACATATATTTTGATGGAAACCAAATCAATATTTCTATTAGGTACCAGCAAACAAGAAAAAGAATTACAGCACCCGTTCCAGTGCCAGTTTACGTCTCGACGCTGTTCAAGATACTCGGAAGAAATACATCTCTGTCATCATGTGTGTCGGTCTGGAATTCATATCCGTTGCAAGCCGAGACATAGAAAACGTAATATAAAATGAAATGAGTCTGTGCCACTACGTTCATAACGTTAGCTTCAGGCACAGCAGTAAAGAAAAGACAAAAACACACAACTTAGAATGAACAATGGTGTCAGAATTCAGAAGAACATAATAGAGTATGAACATAATAACAAACTTAAAGAATAAAAAATATACATGTACATGGGAAGCAGAATAATATATTTGTTTCGTCTTAGTATAGAAACGTTCAATACAAACAGAAAAACTAAAAAGTACACATGTGATTCAATTTGTGTCTGTTGATTGAAAATAATCTTTGTTCCAACCTTAATTTCATAAGAATGAGTCGAGAGGCAGTATGGCATTGTTTCATCCCTTCTTTCAACTTCTGTAGGCATTGCATAGTAATCAATTTGTCATGTGACTGTTGTGTGTTTTAGCAAGAAATAGTTCATAGTATTAGTTTCGAACGTGATCGTAAAATAAAATATTAATTATTATGAGTAATATTCATCCAACTATATACTATCGTGTCAAATATATTAGATAAATGAAGTAATTAACTCACATCAAAAACATGAAAAAACATCACCCAAAATAATTCTCGTATTATCCCCTTAAAGAATATTGAAAGTTGATTACAATTTACTATACATGGACATTACTGAATTGTGTGGCTACAATTAGTGATGTTTATTAAGGTAAAATCACATGAAAGTGGATATTTAGTTTATATCGAAATATTAAAACGATATTTATATATATTACACCTAATTTTAGTCATAAGTCCACTATCATCCCATTTATAACATTTTTAAAAGATAATTTCAGCATACGCCTTCCAAAACAAAAGACCAGAAAAAATTAACATAAATATTTGCTATATAATTTATTTATGTAACATAGCACGTCACATACCTTGAATAATATGCCTTACACTAATGTTGTCAAACTAAGCGAGGCAGCGTGGCAGGAAATATACTCACCTAAAAACAAATTAGTACTTTAGAAACAAAAACTTTAAAACATCATTATGACAAAAATGTTCACATGTCAATCACAATAAAAGTCAATCATTATCAATCATATTCAAAACGATTCATACTTAGTGTGCAACTAGAAAATAATAAAATGGAAATAAAGAAAATAAGGAAATTCATTTACTCAAAGCAAGGGTTCAATCGTGAAACACCAACGTACATTAGGAACATTGATATTGAAAGGTGGTATACATTAGATCAATTTTTTACGTACAATTCCAAACTACGCGTCATTGTTACGACACCTCATGGCTAAGTGAAGGAATTTAGCATAACTGAGTCTTCTAGTACTAGCAGATAGCTTCGACAGTTAAAGCTGTAGGTAGGAAAACCTGACGATTTATGTTCAGTTCCAGCTCATTTACTCGAAAATCTTAATACATTTCTCACTTCGGTCGCGTAAAGTAGAAATTGACGAAGTGGTAAAGTGGAACGAAACAACACCAACGGAGTGTAGTTGGCATCTAAAGGCAGTTTGCACTACTTTGAACGACCTCTCTCACCCGCACGGTTACTACCCGTCAACTTTCAGACACAGAACAACAAACTTATTCGTGGAGCAAACAAACTGCGAGGCGTGTCATGATAGCATTGCGGGGAAGGCACGCACGTCAGCTGCAACTGAACGTGAATAAGAGGCGAACACAGAGTGGAGCAACTGAGAAGCTGAGAGAATGAGAAAGGGAATTGAATTAGTGAAACTCTATTAATGAGCATGATGATAAAGTATAATAGGAAATAGAATAAAATGACTCATTTAATGCCGTAACGACACAAGAAACAGCACTAGTAACTGCGATAGTTGTATTGGAAATCAATGCCGAGGTAAAATTATGGAGAGCACGAGAGGACCCACTGTTCTCTCTAATGTATGATGTTTTGGAGTGGTCCAACAACAAAATAAAATAATTATCGCCGGTGCGCCCGTGAGTTTTGCAGTATCTGGAGAGTATCAATCAGTGGGTCCAATCTATCGCGAAAGCAGTAAATGACATGTACAATTGTTATCCTGTATTTCGATTTTTGAGTAAATAAACTTATTAATGTGAAAAGCAACAACTAATCAATACTTTGTTTTTAAAGTAGCTTCGACATAATTTCATAATTGTGGATTTCATCGAAGTTAATTGAGACATGAAAAACTTAATCTGTGAGGCAGATGAAGAACTACGACAGTTCAATTTCATTTGTATCTCAAATCAATTAAGAAAACAAGTAACACAAATGTATGACTAAAATCTCGTTTTTACTCAGAAAATAATATTTGGAATCTCCATATAAAAACATATTTTCCCGAAATGCAACAACGAGAAGAAAATAATTGTAGTGCCTTTATTATCATCATATTAGTTAAAGGGACATGCATACGTCAAGTACCGAAACGACCGAGTTACTGAGGTTGGGTCGTATTTCCTTGTGGTTTTATAGTCGAATAACGCGGGTTCGATGTTATATGGGCTGTGATTTTGAGCTGATCATCAGTTATAAACGTTGATCCGGTGCATTCCAGTCGTTTCCGGTTAAATAATTAAAATGCCTCCTTCCAGTTATTCATCTCTGATTCAATGGAAAATCAGTATTAATGACAGAAAGCTCGTCCTACGATTGATGTCACTAAATAAATAATATGTTTCATTTAATGTTAACACATTGAAGAAAACGAGACTAAATATGGAGAGCAGCATAATGGCGGTAGATTTACAGAAAAGGGCAAAAATTGCAGCGTCATTTAATAATAAACCCGCGCAGTGTCAGCAATTTCGCTGCCTGAAACACAGGTGATCCGTGCGTATTCTGTCATCAAACGCTTAAACGTAATTTCTATATTTATCAACCAATTTATGAGGAGGAAAACCTCGAATCTGACTGAATTAAACTAAGTGGAAACTATTTAATGTGGTTATAAAAATGACTCAACCGAAGGATTAATTAAATAAGAATAAAATTTTATTTAAAGTGTCATAGGTTCCTGAATTACAGTGTACTTTTAAAATAATAAAAAAATCTAAATATGATTTTATGAAAAATCCTTGGATGATATAAAGATATCCAATTTTTCAAACTATAATTTTCATACATCGCATTTGTTCAGTATAATTTGACATACAATGCCACATACAATATTATTACTATTTCTAGTGAGTAACGGAGCAAGTATCACTTCATCCTAGATTCCACCAAGATGTACCCATAAGATGAACATACTGGAGAAAACTGAGATGAAGGTAATATCGTAGATGATCAAGAGCGGTACTTCCTCAACCAAGGAGATAACACAACTCTGAAACTTGATCCTAGAATCATTCATTATATTCTATAGTTCTGCTTTCGTCTCCAGAATCATAAGCCTAACAATCATATTATTTTAACTACGTCTCATAAAACAGCTAGCATGTTCGAAGGTGTGGCCCAGGAGAATTGAAGTACTCAGATCTAAAACCAGAAGTCGATGCACTAGGTAGCGATTTCTTTAGAGGAAAGTAAAACACGGGAGTGTAGAAGCTCGTGATCGAAAGTGCACAGCCCTCCGGTGCACGACACATGTGCAACAAACTTCGCGAAGGGCTTCGGAAAGCAGCTGCTGTCGGTGGAGCCTTCGAATGTCGACCAATCTCTGCGGAGGAGAATATAGCTCCCTGCGGGGAACAAGCAACAAGGAACAGATTAATCGACTAAAAGCAAAACAAGAGCAGATAGTTTGATGTCTTCACTCCAGGGGATATGCAGGCAACGCAAAGTGAACAAGGAGTTAGACGAACTTCAGAGACATATGGAGTTTCACTCGCTTCTCAAGTAAGAAACGCGAAGTTTTGAACTCGAAAATATTTTTTGGGAGATAACTTTTTATAACTTCACACAATACAAGAAAAGAAAAATTAGACATGTCACATGATCTAATATTTTTATTTTAAGAATGTTAAAATTTATTCCAGTATCATTGTCCATTTCTTTTCATAACAAGTATTCCTTCAAAATACAAGAAACGCAATATTTTTACGCGAATCTATCATTTCTTGTCTTTTATACAAATTCAAAATGGCAATAACTAGCATCTAAATATAATTAATATTTTCAAATGATCTTTTTAATTACATACTGAAGACTTAAATACTTTCAAATTTCAAGCTTTTTTTAAAAGCATAAATTGAAAGAAAGAAAGAAAGAAAGAAAGAAAGAAAGAAAGAAAGAAAGAAAGAAAGAAAGAAAGAAAGAAAGAAAGAAAGAAAGAAAGAAAGAAAGAAAGAAAGAAAGAAAGAAAGAAAGAAAGAAAGAAAGAAAGAAAGAAAGAAAGAAAGAAAGAAAGAAAGAAAGAAAGAAAGAAAGAAAGAAAGAAAGAAAGAAAGAAAGAAAGAAAGAAAGAAAGAAAGAAAGAAAGAAAGAAAGAAAGAAAGAAAGAAAGAAAGAAAGAAAGAATCAAATGAAGGGTTCTAAGTATATACTGGGTACTAAGTGTAGACTAAGTATATACTTTAATTCTTGTCTACAAATCAAAATATCTTGAACAAGTAGCCTGAAACAAAAAGTTCATATTTCAAGAGAATGTGTGCAAATGAATTTTCCCTCATCGCCCAACAATCTTGGACGGAATAAGGCAACATTAGAATTTCATTGAGAACCGTAATGTTTTTTACTGGTACACAATAGAAAAATAATTTAGTTTTATAGGAAACATTTCTCTTTTTCTCTATTCGCGATTGATACGTGTATGGGAAGAGTTTAGGACAGAAGTAGATTTTTGTTCATAAGTTAACTTTGCAATGTATCAAGACGGGCAGCAAAATCCGAAAATTAATTCCGTCAGTTACTACGCCATCTATCGCAAATGCGAAAGACATTTCCAGTAGGTTCCCATCACATCACAAATCTCAACAACAATAAAAGAAATAACTCTTCTTCACATTGTCTTACGCTAAAAATATGGTTAATTGGATATTCTGGCCTCATGGCATAATTATAACCACATAAATCAGTACATCAAATTAATAAATAAACAGCATCTCGCCCAATATTAGTACATGTCTCGCTTTTCAGGATTTCTCCTATCGCCTTATTTCATGTGGAACAAAGAAACCCAAATACTTCAAAGTTAACAGGAACTCGAAGTAGAAGCCAAGGCACCTGGCAAACGTCCCAATCTCCCACAGTAAGTGGCGGGGCCACCTGACGCCTCCCAATTACAATCCAATCCTCATTACAAATCTAACTTAGAGCTTCGTCAGTGGTTCCTCCCCTCCGCGGAATTCGCACCGCAGCGCTGCCTTCCCCCCGTCGCGTCGATAACAATAGCCCTTCGTGCTTGCTTAAGTGATTATAACGCAGATTGCTCATTACAGCTATCAGGAGGACTCAAGAGGGGAAGCCGTATTCGCTTACGTGCACAACAAACCTCTCACAGTATACGAGCTGAAGTCACCCAGCGTTGATGGCTCTCTCTCTCATATTTGTTTCTCTCATATTTGTCGCATAAATACATGCAGCGCGACTCGCGCATTCGTTTGAACATCGCGTCGGACCCAAACTGACGACTCAGCACTGTGCTCGATGCTCGAGGCATCGGGGCAGAAAGCTGTAGCTTTATGCTGCATACGTTCTGTCGCTCTCTCCTCTACCCCCGAGTACCGGTTAGGCCTCACGGCCCTAGAACTCTTTTCCAACCCCGAATACCGGCCAGGCCTCACGGGCCTAGTATTCTCCTACACCCCCGAGTAGCGGTTAGGTTTCACGGCCCTAGTACTGTCCTCCACCCTACAGAACAGACTTGGCCGCCATTGCCCCAGTTACGATTCGGCAGCAACCCCGTCTTCCACTTTACCCTCAAGCTGCTCGTCGCCAAGCGTTCGTGAAGCACGCCGTCGCCTACCTTCATGTGGGAAGCAGGACTGAGTTGCCAGCGCAGGGCACCGCACCTACTGGAGCTCTGGGTCACAGAAGTAGAAGTGTACAACTAGAGTTGAATAAACTACTGTCGCCAGAATTGACGAATCCCCTTTATTGCTCCCTCTCGACTTCCTATAACTTGGATTAGGGATTAGTCGCAGGTCGTAGGCAACTGTAGAACAAACCACGTCATAGGTGAGGTTTAGAAAGTGCCCAAAACAAAACACCCTTCCTCATCACGCGTTGGTGTGGGGAACAAAAAAAACACCCTTCCTTACTACGCGACATATTCAAGAACTTTGAAAAATATAATTACCATACATTAACGTATTATTATTTTTTGACACCTAAGTTCAAACAGCACACCTAAATGACATCCACGCACTGTATTTACACACACTGTATTTACACAGAGTTCTTTCACGATAAATGCATAAATTTCTGTTCGCGAGTGACACGTAAAATTTTAAAATAGCATACAATCTGATAGTTTTCCAGGTTTTCCAAACAATTTTACCAATCACACGGCAAGAATTTGCATTCCTGGGAAATAGACACAAAAAAATCCAAAATTTCATTTTTATGAATTGGAATAGGTAAATGATTTAATATATTTCTGAATGCACTGACATAATAATACGTTTCATTAATGTAATGACCAACAAGAATTTTATAAAATTCTTTAGTGTTTATTTAAGTTACAATGTGAAGAACTGGGGTAAGATATCGATCTGGAATAAAAAATAAAAAAACTCGTGTAAATAAGCAACGAAAAAATGCATTTCATCATAAATGAAAACAGTATAACCACAATAACAATCAAATTACCAATATTTACTTCTCTTTACGTAAAATTTTCTCCAAGTTCTCAAAACTTTGCGGTAACGTGGAATTCAATAAAGAATCATTCAAACAATTATGTCTACATAGTATTATGGGAGACCGATAACGTAATAATTAAATCTCATATATGATACTGATGATTCCTCATTATCACATAGGCCTCATCCCAAGTTGAGCCAAGAATCCAATTACGGAGGTGGCGCCCACCGCGGCGCATCGAAGTCAACACCAACTGTTTTATGCGACCGCAGCGGACACTGCAATTAAGAGCATCTCCCCTCGCAGGTCATGTGGCTGCCGGGCTTCCCTCTCACGCTGTCGCATAGGAAGGAAAGGCTGAAGGGTTCGTTCGCCTCCGGTTGGCTCCCCTACACGGTGCCCGGAAGGGAACTTAAGGAAAGTGGTCTTCCCACGCCCACTAATAGCGACGGATAGCACATGAAACCATGCGTGTGTAAGGTAAGTGATTAAGGTAAGCACAGAATTAAATTTTCTGTACGTCCACAATTTGTATAATTGTTTACAAATACGCTCATACCGATTTTAACCTCTAAAACACACCTTACCCGCCGTATGAGCTTAACAGGCCATACTGGACCCTGAGTACATAATCAAACATTTACAATAAATTTCGTAGATTTACCCCGAGACGAAGAACTTGATGGAATTTGAAACGAAGCATTACTATCAGTGTGCAGTTGGCATCTAATCTTGCTCCATCGCAAAAAGAAAAAAGACATCAAATAAATCAATGAGTACATTCCATCGTTATAGCCTACAACAATATGGAAACCGTAAGAGATCGTATTAATACATTCTACGTAATTTAGTGAAACAAAAACATACTCGATTATCTGATTAATTCACGAGAACAGTCCACTAGTACAATTTCATTTCATTTACTTTATTTCACGAACTATATATCAACTAATACATTAGAACACATTCATATTAATGGTGATTCTATATCGGCGATTCCCTCGTATCCAAGTCTTCTATAGAGCGAGTCCCTTCTTCTATCCTTACTGCGTTCAATAGGGGGAGAGGGCACAACATGGAAACACATTGGCCTCCAATTCACTCTTTTCGGAGTGGAATACACAGCCTTCGACGGAGGAACATGCTACCTCACCATTGTCTAGTGAAATTCTAGCAACATGAATCATGAGTGTAAATTGTAATAAAAAAATAGATTTTATTAGAAACTGAAATAAATAGAAAACGGTTTATTATGATACGATTCTATCATATCTTTTGTATTTACAGGTTAAAATCTAAATTATATTTCATAATTTTACTACTCTTTCTAATTTTATCGTTTTTAGAATAAAGTGAAAATTTATTATTTATTTAGGTCATTACACCTAGTCCTAAACACACAAAACTTACCCTTCTCTGACGTTACCATGATGTAATAGGGAGAAGGGACGTATACACAAGTATTAATTCCTAAAGTATGCCAACAAGAAGGAGTATTGGCACACGCGATATATTTAATATACGTCGGATCCTCTTATGATTCAATTCGTACCAATCAAAGCACTCCCGTCTGCTTTGTGAACGTTCGTTTGAGCGTAAGAATTCCGTTGTGCGAGGGAAAAGCGAAAATGAGGCGGCGCATCAAAGGGTGAGCGTGTGTTTACGGAGAAAGGCAAGTACGCAGCATCAGCAATAATGTTCTCTGGCTCACGGAGAAGGCGAAGCGCGCGTGTGTTGTCGTCGAAAGGTTTAACGTAATTCATCAAACAATTTATGAGAGAAAAGGGGAAATAATCGCAAATCACAAGAAACGTCTCTACATATAATGTGGAATTGTAACCTCTATGCGGAAGAAAGATCGCAATACATAAAATCGCTCAAAAGAAAATGACTTCCCGACAGAAAATTAATACAACAAAAAGAAAAATATTTCAAAGCACATTTGGAATTTATTACGCCATTAGGTCAAATACGAGATATCATCAATAAAGCATAAAAGAAGGAATAAGAAATAGAAGTAGCAACATGGATCCTCGCCTGCGTCCTCGGGGTGGGGAACGAAACGTGTTTTACACGGCTAAATGACGCTGCCCAAAGGCCACGGCTAAATGGCGCTGACAAGTAGAACGGAAAAGTGACAGAGAAAACCTTGAAATGACAATGTTACAATCAAGGTTGCCGAAAGTGCTAAAAGTAAAAGCAAAATAAATAAATAAATAAATGGGGTCATTAATTTTATGTAACTGTAAATGTGATTCGATCAAACCAAGATTATGTTTTTAATGAAAATAAAACTATAATGTCACGTAAACCTATTTTACATAACGTGAATTTTCGGGGAAAAAATTATATTATTTGTGATTTATGAAAAAATCGTGGAGTGATATATTAAAAGTGGCATAGTAATCATGCACGAATCGAGACCTAAGGGTTAACTTAAAACTAAAATAAAAAAGTGTTAAATTCACACAGAAGATTTTCGGTTTACCCAGAAGTTTTAACTGGAAAAATAATACGAAACCACAAGAAACATTCCTGACTAGGAAGTGTTATAAAAAAGTTCGTCACCAACCCTCAATAATATTGAGTTGCATTTTGAGACAAAACATGAATTTTCAAGGTTTGTTACGGTTGACATGATTACGAAACACTGAAAATAATTCTACAGTACTCGATTTGAAAAATGAAGTTCATTCGAAACTTCTTAGTAGAATTTTAATTAATTTCTGCTAATTATGATTGGAAAGTATTAGCAATAATGAACCTATGAGGAATTATAGATAAAAGGCGACACACTATTTTTCATAATGCTCAAATCAGCAATTTTATATCTTTACATACGGAATTTTAAAAAAAACGACATTTCACATTCTTTAAAGATGTATTACACGAGAAAAACACATTGAAAAGTTTCCTTTCTGACGCCGAAGAAACTATACCGATTCCTCTTCGTCGCCTTGGAAAAAAGAGACCAGTGTTATAAATGAGGTCATCCCTCTTACAACTGCGAAACATTTCTCTCAGAACAGATGAAAGAGAAAAGCGCAGACTCTATAAAAGGAAGAAGTCAGAGTGAAAGAAAATTGAATGACAGAGACGGCATAAGTCTCATCTATTTGAAGTACAGTGATACAACACACATCGTATACTACAAGATCATTATCTTTCCTCAAAGACATCAACTTATAAGTCACAATACTTTGAACATCGTTTCTTAAACAAGGAGCAAGAAATTCCTTTTCTTTTTTTGAAGCGCATTTCACATATTGAGTTTTATCAAGCGGTACTTTGTTTGAACAAGTTTATTCATGAAACTCGCAATCAAACAAGGTCGCCTGAGGTAAAAGGGATTTATTATTTTAGGTAATAAAAATGTCACACAAAATTAGTGAAGTGGTTGGCTGGCATCAGCCCTTTCTTTTGTGTCGAATACAAAGCAAATGCCGATACCACAATAAAGAAATAAAAAGTCATATTTATGTTTATTCGCATTTGACTAACAAATAATATTGTATCAACATAAAAAATATAAAACTTTTCATCTGAAATTTAAACAACTAATTTCTTCTCTTTTTTTCCGTATCATCAATTCGTCAGTAAAACTCGTGCTTAAATATAATATTCCTGTACCATCAACTGATCCCGGTTCCATCTAATGTGTTTTCAGAAACTCTTTCGAATCTTTCAGACTTTGGCATCGACATTCATACGTCTCATCTACTTCCCTATCTATAGTCGCCGGAACGGATTATAGACCGTTCTCTATATTTGTGTAGCTTTATCTTTTCATTTATATACGTATTCGTGCTATGCGTTATACATTCCTAAGGACAGTTTACTTACCATGAATCAATCAATCAATCAATCAATCAATAGCAGTCGTTTATGGTTTATAAAAATGTGTTGATGGAATTTTGCTGGAGAAAAAATGTATAACTGATGAGAATCCACACAGAATAGAATAGAATTTATTACTACAGTTGAGTTCTCACTCAGTGGCAGTATACATAAAGAATACATATAGAAATCACATAACGGATAGGTACAATCACATAACAGAAATAGAAAATACACACAGAATATAAAATAAACGTTACGCCTAAAATAAACACAGATCATAAAATTCTTATAGATACATAAGGAAATACCAAAGTGGGGAAGATATTAATCTAGTTAAATAAACGGAAAGTCAAAAAAAAAACAATAAAAATCTGGAATTCATTTATACTTTCCAACTCGTTTACTTCCCTTTACCCAGAGTTTTTTTTTTAATTTAAGAGAGGTTTCCGAGCCTGATGGTGCTCCCACAACATCTGCAAAGTAAATTCTTCCAGTCCCTGATTTATCTGTCGAGAAACGAGTATTTTCCTACGTCTGTTTATTTTCCTTTCCCTAATTTTGAAAAAGTTATCTTCGCCGCCCAATGTATCCGGTTTTTCTAATCGCGCTTTAACATCTCGCCACGCTGGTTTGCTTTTAGGTATACTGAATGGACACCCCTGTCACGCTCTTTAACTACGAATTTGGAGTTCTATTTTATGTAATTATTCGCATCATTGACCATATCATCAGTAATGTTTTTGTAGGTGAATATAATTTATACAAACAACTAGATGTAATGAATAACAACATTTCAAAAAATGTTAATAACAAGACAAAACATGGCAGCGTAAACGAATTACTATTTGTTTATTTTACTAGCGAAGTGTACTGCCAGCAAACATACGGAGCGAATCTAAGACTGAACCCGAGAGAGACTTTTCTATGTGTGGCTACACGTCGAGTTCATTTCTGTGTGCGAGTGTGTTCGAGAAAGAAATGGTCCAACGTGGTTGGGTCCAGGGAAAAGGATGAGACTGGGAAACCGCCTCACCACCAGCGCAGCCTCCGACCCCTCGCCTTCGCCTCCGATCGATCCGCCAGGACCAACGTCACCGCTACACATTGCGGAACGCTAACTCTTAACCTCAAACGCACGGCTCAATGTTCTTCGTTTCTCAATACTCTCGAAACAAGAAAATCTATACAAGGAATATAAGGGATAAATAAATAAAAGTAGGTTAAACTGAATAAAATAATAAATAAAAAATATTTTTAAAAACAAGCTTTTATTTAAGCGATGTTCTAAAACGAATAAGATAAGTTACGATTTTTATTAAAGTAATGCAATGTCAAATGCTAATACCTTCGTACCTATTCCACATTAGTGGATCCTGATAAAAATAAACTTATTATCTTTACCGCAGAAAATGATTTAATATTTTATGTTGAATTATTTGTTTCCAAAAAACTTGTCGCGCAAAATGTTCATAAAAGTGGATACCAATTAATTTCATTGGGCAATGACGGGTTAGTAAGTAATAACTTGCGGAAGCATGTATTTTATTTACGATTCGCGCAAATACGTGTTAATATGAATAAATAGCATAAATGATATATCATCCGTGAGATACACCTTCCGGTGTCATAAACATCTTTTGAGAAACGATCGTAATGATAAGAAGTTAATAAAGATAAGAAGTTAAAACGAAAAGCGTAGGTTATGCCATGCGTTGCATTTACTCGTACAAGAGAAACGAATTCTTTTTTAGGGGAAGTTTCCAGGAAATAATTCGCCGCGAGTTATCTTGGAATAAAATCGTTATAAATAAAAAACCTTTTTAAAAGTTTTTATCGAAAATAGACATCATAATATTGCATTGTCAGAGGGTTTGTATAAGTGTGCCAAATTTCAGTCAATCGGTTGAGGGGAACTGGTTTAAAATTCAGATACAAAATTTGGCCCAAACATACGAAGTGAAGTTAAACAAAAGCTTGTAAAAAATGAACAAAGGACCTCCGAGGAATAATGAAGTTTTAAAACAGAAAAGTCATGGAGTGATTTCAGTACAATAATCTCTCAAAAAATGAATCAACAGTGTAACCTTTGATTACGAGCATACCTCGTTCCGGGAACGTGTTGTAAGTCAAACCACTCGTCAAAACCCACTTCCCATAAGGAATAATTGAAATGCAGACGGTTCGTTAACATAACGTTTCTCCATAATCACACATTTAGTATATACATCGTCATGTATCGTAGATATAAAACCTACACAAGGAGGTAAGAGATGAATTTCAAAAATTACATTAATTTGCCGAAAAATAACGTAAGACTTAGGAATAATACTTGAAATTGTCAAACAGAAAAATCATCGTGTGACATAATAGATAGGTGACAAGTTCACGAAAACTTCAAATGGACAACAATTTTGTGTCCTTATCATGGACGAAAAGCATATATTTTGTGATATGAAGAATATATACGTTTCGTCTTCAGGTTTACGTCGATAGATGAACAAATTATAAGGAAACAAAGAACAAAACAATTGAACATGATATTAAAAGTAAATATAAACTCAAAATATTTTCACAAAGAAGCATAAATTACACAAAATGATAAAATATTGTATTGTAAATACCCGATAGCTTTTCTGTGTCAGTGCTTAAATTCAAATTCCTGTGTGTATTTTTTATAAATATCATTTCCGATAAGCAACGCTTGTAATAATTAACTTCCTAGACCAGTTAATGTGTTATCCCAAACCATCAAGTGATCATTATTAATACAATGTGAAGCTACTACACTTTGCTCAACTGATTTTAAATATCGTTTGTACTCCTGGATTCTAGTTTTTTAACCCTCTCTTTGTTTATACTGCATAGCTAGCTTTACAATATTTTCATTTTATTTTGCATTCCACATTATTAGCATCCAAATGATCTATATCTTTTCCATTCATTATGAAATTATTTCTTTTATTTTTAAATGTTGAAATCAATTTCTATATTTTCAGGCTATAGTAATCGTTTTAGTGAAGGTGTTATGTACTCGTTATAAGGAAATAAATCATAAAGCATATCATCTTGTTCAGGTTGCGTTGGTTGTTGCCTGTTAAAAATGTTATTCGTCCGTAGGTCATTCATTCATTTTTATTTTAAAATTTTGATGATAATTGTAGTAGTATAGTTTTCTGGGTCAATTATCACACATTAATACAATGTTGCCATCGTTACGTAGCGCAGCCACAAAATATTAACAAGAAATTTAAGACACTAGCTGAACTCACTCGGCGTTGACCAGACGTTTGAACTGGTCCCACCCCGCCGCTTCTCACAATTTCATGTGGTTTCATAAATAGATAACCCCAGGGAAACAACCCTCCAAGCTATCCGTCCAACTTTGGTGACACGCTCAATGAATAACAACTACCTACTTAGGGTTTTCACAGAAAACGCGTGGATTTCCGTTCGCAAGATAGGGATAAAAATTAACAATAACGTTTTGATTCCTCTAAATAGTTTCACACAATTTCACCGTATGATAAATATCCATCAAACGAAAAAAATGAATGAAAGAAATAATATATTCTTCACCAGAATGAGAAAAAACATTGAAGAAGTTATACAAAACGCAGAAGTAATGAAATGAATTAATTTGTAGACGACACATTCGAAAATAACAAAACAATCAAACAATAATTTTGTCCGTGAATATACATACCAATATACAATGTTTCCAATATCACATAGAGAAGGTACTTGTTTCGATTTTAAATTATGATACTCAGAAACAATAATTTTCCCGTATTTTTACTCTTGAACTATTCATCCCATACAATTTATTTTCCAACATTAATAAATTTATTGTATAAAAAGCAGTACAAACTGTATGACCTCGTGGAGACCAATAAACTAATTTACTCTCCGAAAGGAAGCTAGGGATCATCCCATCAATTCTGATCAAGGGTCGGATAGAAAAATTTCAGCAAACTCTTAAATAATATAAGATAAAAAATATATAATGTAATAGAATATCAACTAATTTGGAATTTAACACATAAATTTATTTCACAAGTACGTATTATTATAGAAGTATAGATTATTCGGAAAATAGTGTTTATGAATCGTAAGTATTAAAATAACACTAAATTCAAGATTTATTGTTTCAATAGACGCCGCGTTTAAACCCATTCTTCTCTAATCTAAATGACAAAATTCACATCCATTATTTCTTCTCGTGTCGTCTTACCTCAATATTCCCTCGCCGTTACGAAGCTACCTCTCTCTCGTTCAGTCTGTGCGTCGACACCAAGACGTTGTTGGCATTTGGCTGCCAAATGTGAACTTCTTGGCTGCCGATGGCTAATAAGACTTGGGAAACTTTCCAAATTTCCCATCTCCCACAAGTAGTAGGGCTCTGAGTGCCGTATGTTAGACGATCGACGGCTGTTGTAAAAATTCGCAAGTCGTTTTCGGCTGAAGAGCATTGATCGCGCACTAGAGAATGGCCAGCGGTGGGAGGAATCACTCCCACAACTAAAGAGTTTTTAACGAAGATCGTAAATACAAAAAGTTCTTTAATCTCTTATTTTTTGTCGTTTTGGGGTCCATTTCTTTCCCATTCGTTGAAAACTCTTTACCGAATCGATATCCGGATAATGAGAGTCGAGAATGGCCACTAATTAACCATCAAAAACAGATCTGCAGATCAAGGACTTATTATTATTAGCTTAGCAGTGTTATTAATTGTGTTATTAATTAAGAAAAATATTATTATTGTTACAATGTTAGGTGCCATGCATATATTATGCAATATCTATTGAAATAATTATTCGCGTATCTAGTGTCATAATTTAATAGTTACGATTATTCATCAATATTTTCCGAATGCTCCACAGTTTGATAATTATACATACTTGTGAAATGACTTTTTTGTGTTTTATTAAATATAAATTTGTTGGTATTATGTTAATACTATAGCACGTGCCGAACTATTTTTATTGTTAGGAGTGTGTTGAAATGTTAAATGCGCCTCTGCCTTTGTGCCCTTGATCGGAATTGATGGGATGGTCCCTTGCTTGCTTCCGGAGAGCAAAATAAAGTTTATTGTCCTCCATGTGGTCATACGAAGTTTGTAACTGCTATTTTGACAATTATGTTTATTATTATTTATTATTATATATAACTCAAACAAAACACGAAACCTCGTACTACATATACAATACAGATACTAGCTATAAAAAACTAACATACTAATAACAAATATTTATTAATTGATATTATATTAAAAGTGAGTTCTATGTATATTTAATACAATAAATAAAATTCGAATCATGATAATAAAAAATCGTAATGCGAATTTCATGAAGACGTGGCAGGGATTAGTTCTCAAGCTTAATAAAGGATATACTCCGTTGCACATGATGTTGAATTATTTTTCGGTAAGGCTTACACTCCCTGATGAAAAAGCAGTCTTTTAAAATACTTCTTCCAACGATAAAGATATCTATGAAGAAGAAAAAAGAAAAGAAAAAAGAATACAACCCGATTCCGGTGGTGTAGTTGAAGCTTCTTCGCTTCCTTGTTCCCGTTGAACGGTAGAGTGTGGGCTCAAACCCTACTCGGTCGAACTAGGTGAGGTTTTCAGCTAGGGTTTCCCTCACTTTCCAGACAAATTTCGGTTCGGTACCATAGGTTCCCCGGCAACCCAACATCTCTCCTTCCCAATATCCTTACCCTAGTCCAACGGTTAGGTGGAAGAGTAGACCTCATGGCCTGAACCGCGCCAAAAGGCATAAAATAAATAAATAAATAAATATTACTGTTGAATTACTTACAAATGTCATTGGACCTGCAATCTCGGCACCGACACCGCACATGCTGACGGACAAATACTTGTATATAATGGAAAAGAACACGCTACAAAGGTGAATCCGTAAAGATAGCTTAGGGACCAGGAACCATCACCAAGTGGCAGATCCTGAAATGTTCCAAGAGGAGATGGGGATCTGCTCCCACGAGTGGGCGAATGCGCAACTCGGCCCTCCGTAATGAAATTCTCGCGCTCTGTTAAACTACCGCTTTCATATCCTTTCAGAAAGAAGCATATCCTGTCAAGTGAAAGTATTAACATATTATATTTAATGCGAAAAAATAAACATGAAATATTCCGGCTGAGGAGATCGTTTTCTCCTGCACCCCCTCCCCCCCTGGCGTATCCACAATTGCAATCACCATGCATTGCAATTTTTAACGTACCCTAAAATAATATTAAAATTATCAAAAATATTCAATTTTATGCTATAAATGTTTGCTTCTACCGTTTTACAATAGTTTCATTCGTAAATAAAAACATTGTCGAATTTGAACTGGGTAAAAAATGTACTCTTCTTTTCCAACGACTTACCCCCCTCTTAAATAAAACGAACCCTGAATTCGTCTCCGAGTGTATCAAAATGAGTATTAAAATGAACGACCCTAAAACGATTTTTGGAAAATTCTTCATCATTAGTTGTTCTTAAATGTACAGATCAGAATGAAAAAGTAGGAAACATTTTCATAAATACAAGAAAACGAACATCCATCCTCGTCATGCTCATGTCCCAAGAGAACTTTATCTCACACGCAATAACCTATGCAGTTTGTCGTGGCAGCAGAACGACACACCAATAATAAAGGCCCATTGATGAGCGGGGGAAAGTGCACCCTGGAGACGCGGCAGGGCTGAGAGCAGAACCGCGTCCGATGCCACCCTCTGTGGAAGGATTGTGCTGGAAGCCATTGAATCCGGATTAGACGAACGGGTAAATAAAACACTGCACGCCGCCTCCACCACACGCCAGCAGCGATGCCGCTAGTACACCCCCGGAGCTGGAGGAGCAAAACTGCTTCCACGAGGGAAACACGGGGGGGCTCAAATCGCAACGGATAAAATAACCATGACGATGAAGAACGTGTTCCAGTTTTAGTATACTCTTACGTACAAATATGCAAAAATATTTTCGAAATAAAGTGGTAAAGCGAGCTTTTGTACATGGAGAACATTTTCAAGGAAATGTTGTATCATTCTTTTATTTTTATTCCTCCCAAAATTAAAAAATGCAGGAGATATAATCAACGAAGTGTCTTGTTTTTTGTAGAATTTTCAAAATTTGTGAAAGTTAATGAGTTAAGTATATACTAATGAATGTTCCCTCTACAGTATGAGATTATCAACGAAAAAGCAAGCCTTTATTATCGAAATCCGCCAGTAAATGAAGCAGCAATCAAAGTTTGATGAATGTAATTAAATTGCGAAAGAGTGCAACCGTTTAATCCTTCTCCAATACTCGATCTGAGTTCAAACGCCCATCACAGCGTCGGGTTTCGAGGATGAACACATACGTTGTAGCATCTCTCCGCTTGTGTTGTGTGCGATGTCCAACTCAAAACTCAATCCGAGAACAGACGCCTAATGGCAAAGGTACAAGCGGTCTGATGCGTTGATAACGTCCAGACAAGCGTCAGAACAGCGAACAAAGTGGAGTTCTGAAACGCGATTACTATTTGTAGTTTGGATGGCTGTTATTCTCAGTAGGATCAATAAATCGCTCCGCACGAGGCACCACCGATCATCGAAAGAATGGAGGGATGCGGGGAGAGCTATTTATTACCAGGGGCACGTCAAAGTTCCACGAGGGTGCTCGGATCTCTTTAAATTCAACAGAGTTCTGTGATATAAATTATATTCCACGAAAATAATGTAATATGTATTCCGTAATACTTCGACCAGTTGTAGACAATTACTTGTAACGTTCATTCTGACATGATACATTACATTTGTATTCTCATAACGTTTCGACACACGTTTGGAGCCATCATCAGGTATTATAATATTATGTGAACTTTATAACAATTTCCATTCATTGTTCTAGAATTTCCATTCCAGTCTTGTGGAATATTACGTAGAGTTTCAGTCTATTAGTATATATATATATATATATATATATATATATATATATATAA
>NNCF01126512.1:2025895-2259453 GCA_002313205.1 Laupala kohalensis
TATATATATATAATCAGTAATACTTCTATCAGTTGTAATTACTCGTGAGACCTGTAATTTTAATTATTACTACATTTCAGTAGGGTGTAACGTACAAGGAAAACAATTTTTAACTAAACAAAATATATTTTAAAAAAATGAAAATGTGAATAATTTTTCTGGAACTGATCTTCGTCAACATGTTTCGCAAGCTCAACACGATTTAACTGAATTATCGAATTAAAATTACTTGTAAGTAATGGTACCAATCCGCAGATGCAAACATACAAGAATGATGAATATATGTTATACTGCATTTAAGCTGAGCAATGGGAGGAAATTTAAGAATACAGTAAATTAAAGGAGAGAAGTTAAGAAAGAAGATTCAACTATATATTTTTAAAACTAAAAAAAGTCATAAAACTCGAAATAACATTAATTTTAGAGTATTCATAGTTAAAGGTATACTTTCCACCGCATAAAAATGCGAAATGGACCTCTTGCATGAGGATTTGCAAAAAAACTCAGTTTAATACATTAGCATTAAGAGGAGACAAACCATTAACAAGCTTAGCAACGTACGACATGAATCACGTAATACATTATAGTACTTTACCTTCATTAACCACATTCGTAAGAAAGATTTAGTCCACTTTTCCAGAACTAATGATAAAACTGCCGTCGTATTTCGAGATCGCGACAGAAGGGAGAACGTAGCCAAGCGTGAATCCGCCCTCACCCCTACGAAAACGATGTAACATAAAAATATCCCTCTGCTTGCACAGCGAACTACGCCCGATTTGCGGAGCACCACAAGGCTCGCTCTAATCATACTGCAGGGGCAGCGGAAGTCGCACACAACTTCGGAATATGTATACATACATACATACACACACACACACACACACACATATATATATATATATATATATATATATATATATATATATATATATATATATATATATTGTGACTTCTTTCGTGTTAGGTTTTGAATGTTATGTCGATTGAAAATGTTCTGTCATAATCAGTCATCAAAACAAGTGTGCAATAGCAAACAAATAGCAATACTGAAGAATGGCTGTTTACAATTTACGCACCGAGAACCTACACGTGGTCAGACGGTAGAGCTGACTATGTGGTCTGAGTCTCGCCACTAAATATGTCCCAAATTCAAATTTCTCTTTTGTATAGCATTTTTTCTCGTTTCTATTGATTACGAGAACGAACTACGGGCCACACTGAACAATTGACGGTGCTCTCAGTTTATAACAGTCATTCAAATTATCATGAGAATATGAACTAAAAATTGTTCTCCATCCATTACATCCTAACACCATGTTCGTTTTAATTTTAACATAACGTCCGAGTAATGTTAAGGTCACAACGAATTTTTGAAACATCATTTTGAACATTTAAACCCGGAATTTCAAATGTACAATTAATAAAATTTGAGGAAAATGTTAGTAAAAAAACTCGTTCTATCACGATAACGATGAACTGGGAAAAGTTTCAACAAACGTTTAAACATTAGCGAGAATCTGTGAAAGAAAACAAAGAGAATGATGTCATGGGATAAATACCAATAAAAAATTTCTTAACTAAGGAGTCTAAGGAAAAAATGATAAGAAACGAAATTTTGGTAAAAGAAACTATCCAGATTTCTTAGGTAATATTTCCTAGATAACTAGGAAAATCTTCAGTCACGTTGACAAAAATGAATTTAAAAAAATACTTTACAGTCTGTAACATGATCCAATGACCTCGTGATCACTGGTAAATTTCTAGACCATCATAAAACTTAAAGAGAAAATAAACCTTTGAACCGTGAGGTAGTTCGGTTAGTTATGGTTCTAAAAAATCATTTTACGTAACCTCACCAATTGCACCATCATTGTGGGGACATTGATTTTCGTTCCGGCCTGAGAGCTGTCCTGAGTCAAACTAAGCCAGAAGTGGCTAAAAATAGGGGTTATTGAAACGACTGTCTCGAATTATCACAACTTACTGGAACAAGATCTTATCACACGATCGAATCTCGAAGTTTGGGACGTAGAAAAAATGCGTATAAGCAAATCGCGTGGAATAACCACCGACGACGCTAATATGTGATACTCTAAGTTACAACATGGAATACACCTATGACGACGCAAAGAACTCAAAGGATTTTATCAAATGGACTCCAAATATAACTTCACTTGATAACTTGCAACATATATTCGTGTTGATTTAACAATAAAATCATGGCAATTGAATATCAATGGTTATAAAAGAACGTCAAAATAACCAAAGAGTTGATTTTATCACTTTGCTTTAATTGTGAGAATAGGTCTTCTGCCATCAGACCTGCACAAATTGATACGCGTAAACAACTATTTTTCAACCTCTGAAAATTCGACAAACCTATCCATCAGGTACACCTTTGAAACTCGAAAATCGGAAGAGTGTTTAAAATCATCAGAGTACCAAGATTTTTTAGTAGAATGAATAAATAGATGTCGAGACTCCATCCACTCCACCAAGCAACTGACGCACATAAATAGAAAAGGCTCTGAGTGCCAAAAATGTTTTTTCACAAAAAACCTTTATTGAAGTTGCTAAGAAAAATAATTCGCGAAAAAATATTTGTTGGTACTTAAAAACTTTCAAATTTACATGACTCAATATTTACCCTCTGCCTTCATGTCTTATTTTCCTTCCCAAAATTAACCTGTTAGCTGCTGAACTTCCACATACCAGGACGACATCAATGACTATCATCTTTCTTATTTCCAATCAACCACAGCCACCATAAATGTTATAAGAAATATATGGCTGCTCAATCGCTTTGACAAAGTTTGCAATAGCATTTTTTTCTTCTTAAATGCATGTAAAGAAACGCCTTCATGCTTGGCTAATATAAAACGCAAAGTCAAGTAATAAACTTTTCTTAGATTTCTGGATGGAATAGATTTTAATTTTGTTAGGGAATGGTGTAATTTGTTACACTCTTTCGAAGCAAATATGAATCAGTGTTTCTTGGGAGTATTTTAAATATTATGAGGCAAGGTTTTGAAATTAAGAATAGAAATTCCTGTTATTTTGTTTTTGTTCATGGCAGAAAAGTGTTTTGTTGAATGTAAAGTTCTTTCTTTATTTTGTATGTGTATCCAATTCCCTAACTTAAATCATTACTCAAGAAAATTTAAATAAAGAAGTACATTACAGATACTGGGAATATTTAATATTTAACATTTTAATAAGTCACGTTATCGAAAGAAAATACTGATCTGGGGCCGTGAGCAATACTTTTCCATTCCCACCTCATTTTACGGTGACAAAGGCTTATAAATCAAAACACCAAGTTCTTAACTTCACTAGCGATCAATGTAAGATTTTTTTATGAAAGATGAATGGAATTTTAATATTTTAAAAATGGTGCGATTCGTCTTGGGAATATTTAATTATCGTGACATGACGAACTTAATTTAATTGCAACAATTTATTTTTTTAAACTGTTTTACAACTGTAACAGTTCATTGTAGGTTGATTTGCTGTTGTAAACTTATATAGAGGCCTCTGATGACCTATGTAAAATATCCCTTATAAATATCTTTTTTAAATTGAAAACTTTCATTGAATTCTTTGATTGAATATCTTTTTTGCAATTTACTCGAATGATTAAATTACATAACGTATTCTTTAAATAATGTTCGATTGTTATAGCTCAAACTTACTTCCCGACCCTCGAAAAGGCAGACTAAAGAAAACAATCGAGAGTGTCTAGGGCGTGATCCGAATAATAAAGCTCATGGCAATAATTTAATGTAGAATTAAGTATAAATAAAAATGCGAATACGTTTTGAAGTTTCACACTTACCAAGAGAAGAAATTAACAAAGTCAAGGACAAGTTTTATAAGCATTTAACTCTTACTGCCTATCTCTGGAATCGTTTCTCATTTCTGTCCATTACCACCCGGAGATGAAATGACGCTTAACTCTCACTGGAAATGTCAGAAAAAAGTTTATGAACCATATTTTCATATCGCATAAAATATGCAATCCATTACACTTCAGTCATTACAAAGAATTTTCAATTCTTGCAAGTTAAACTATTTTTTTACGATAAGAAAAGAATAGTCATGTTGTAAAAGCTGATTTCAAAAGGCGTCCTTTCACCCTATTTTTTATTTCTTTAGTTTTTTTATGCGATAGTTAACGAAACAAACGCAACCTTTACATTTACAATAAATTAAACTTTACATTTAATTCGCATTGTTTCTTCACAATGTTATTTCTTTCGTTAAAATCAAAACATGTTAATATCGTTAACAGTGCAAATAAAATTTCATAATTTATGCTATAATGTGGTTTCATATAGGAAACAACCCTTGTGGCATTTCCCCCCCTTTCCTCTCCTAATATAAATTGTATTTGCTTGGCGTTGAGCAAGTCGAGAGCAAAGCATAATAAATACATGAAAATAATGGTGCTAATCACTTACCAAGCAAGTATCCCATTACCTCATGTGAATAAAAAACTTCAAAAAAAAGTATTTCATTCAATAAATAAAAGACCACTATCTTTAAGAATTAACGTATATATATGGAATAACTCACTATTCTTTTCTGGCGGCGACGAACTCTTCCAACCACTTCATTAATTGAAATCTTCGGTATCGACAGAATATAAGTTTTGAATCTTTTTGACCTAGTACCAATCCACGGTTGTGAAGGGGAAAAATTGATATGTCTGAGACAAAATGAAACAGGACGAGCTAATATTATTCGAGCTACATTAATTTTTAATGAGTTTTTAATCGAACTTGGGTGGTGTTGGCTCGTCCTGGCGAAAGCCCTTCATCGTTGAAAGAGCCCTGCTAGTAATGAATTTTGAAGTGTTAGTCTTAGGAAAAATGTGTTAGGAAAAATTACTTTCTTCAAATTAAAGCAAGGGGTCTTTATTTGAATTAATCACGCATGAATAGCTCGTAAACATTGAAGTGCGATCGCATGTCATGCAAAGCAGGAGAAATGCCCTTTATTTTTTATTTTTTTCAATTTATTACTTTTATTAACATTACTTGAATACACTTACCTCAATTAATTCTACATTGAAGTATTTCAAGCTACTTTTTTATGTATATTTTATAAAAACGACGAATAATTTTTATTCGTGTGAATAAACCCCTAACGACACTTCGCCCTGTCACATGAATTGTTTTTCTTATAAGACACATTTTTTATCAAAAAATGAGCAAAAATTTGTAAAAAAAACATTCCCGTCTCATAGTTCATACAATTACCATGCATGATATTTCCTATGATTTATATTACCTACAAGTGTTATTTTGGGCTTATTTTCACAATCGAATTAAAAAAAAAAATATGACTTATAATTTCCTCCTAAAGAAGAACACTTCTACAGTATATAATCGCTACGTCTTTTTTCTAAGACGTAACTTTTATAAATATTCCTTACACTCCCGCCCAATTGCAAAAAGAAAGGAATCATTCGTAAGTTTATTTTTTTCTCCACTTCGTCGTCCAACGAAAAATCATCTTACAATTGACTAATGTACAAACTTTTTAAACATACAAATTGAATTGCAATAGGAATAAGTTCATACGCTTACTCCCAGTAACCGCTCCCGCAAACTACAACGCAGTTCCAGCATTTAAAATTTGAATTTTAGTACTTTAACTGTATCTCAGAACAGCCCTACTTACGGCTCGATGACCTATTTATTAAGTTACCGTTCATCACGACACAGTAGACTCTCTCACATTAGCATAACTGCGAAATCTTCGCACGGGCCTACAAGTATAGAAATAATCTTCACCGTTTATTTCAATAATTTCGAGTTATACCGTTTGTTTCAATCACTAAGTATTCGGTTTAATTGTCTCTCAGGACACCCTACTTACGGTTCGATGAACTTCTAATAAGTTAAAGTTCATTACGATACAGTAGACTCTCACATTAGTATAACTGCGAAATCTTCGCACGGATCCAGAAGTATAGAAATAATCCTCACCGTTTATTTCGATAATTTCGAGTTATATCGTTTGACTCGATCACCAAGTCCTTAAGTATTCGGTTCCGGTTCACCTCCGCGCACAGTCGTATTCCCCTCTTTCGTAAGTGACGCTGCCGCAGTAGAAATACACGACACGACCCTCGCTCGCTCTCCTCTTCAGAGACATCGGTGACGTCATTAGTGTATTTCCGTCCCGCGCGCCTCAGGCCATGACGCAATTAGAATCCCTTTGGCACGTGAGCGTCGTCGGAGCCTCCTGCCGCAGAACCGTGTCGATGAGCGAGCGGCCCGAGGAGGGGCTCAGATGACAAGGAAACGGTGCGGGTGCGATTGCACTGCATATGGAGCGAAATGAGGGGTGGAGGAATGGAGCAAGCTTTTCGATTAATTATTTCTTACATTCTTTCTTAGTCCAAGTTCTCCATTTTGCTTATTACGCACGGTTTGATTCAAAATTGTTTATTTTCTATCGAGGAGAAACTTTTTAATTGAAGCAGTTACAAAGAATATAGTAGTTGGAAGTACTTACAAAGTTTTTTTATTGATTGGATCAACAGCAAATCGCGAGACAAATGCTAAGAACGTTTTGGGTAAGTTATAGCGTAAGCATAATTCTTTCTTCTTCTTTTTTTAGATATGATGTAGATGAAATCTAACCTAATTAAGTTTAAACTATAGAGTTGACAATGAAGAACTTCGTTATTGTTTAGACGTTCAGCTTTATTTCATGACTTCATATTTTGGCAACTTTATTTCTTGACTGAATATATGAATACTGAATATTATTATTATTTAAAAAAATCTTTTGTATCTATTTTTACTACTTGTAGTTGGATTCAGGTTAGATGCGGGGTATATCAAGCATCTTCACCTCAAGCAATGACACAATTTAAAAATCTTCTGACTATTCTACAAGTGTTAAGGATAGAAGCTTTTCGTAAAATTAGAAAAATGTTTTTTGGGAGTTGAAGCCGATTGATGCTCAGATGCAGACTGTGAGAGATGACTCCAGTGGTGGACAGGACTATTTTCACACACGCCATATTCCATAAGCGAAGAATTTCTGTGTTCAAATCTTCATATTTTTGAATTTTATCAATCTAAGTAGTTTGTAGGATGTGGGTGTTGGTTACTGCAATATCTATGATGAGTGTGATTTTCTTGAGATTGTATGTTAGATTAATATCTGGTCTGTTACGGTAGATTGTCTTGTCGGAGACTGTTCTATTATTATTATTATTATTTTATTCCGTATAGGATCTCAGCGTTTTCTGCTCGTCGTAGTCAGGTACGGGCTACACCAAGCACACTCACTATGGATGATCCAAAAATTTTCTGACTATTCTTGATGTGTTGAGCAAAACAGCTTTCTGAAGATGTACATAAATGGTCTTACGCAATTTTAACATGCTAATACTATTGTGGAGGGAGATAGGGATGACTCCTGTAGAGGACATTACTACCGACACTATGTAAACTCTCTCCATGTTCCATATCCTTTGTATTTCTGCCTTAAGGTCACTGTATTTCTGTTTCTCCTGAATTGTTTTCTGAAGGTTGTGAGTGTTTGGCATAGCTATGTCTATCAAATAGGTTGTCTTTGTTACTTCATCTTTTAGCACTATGTCTGGTCTGTTGTTATGAATTGTACGGTCCGTGATCCTTGACCTGTCATAATATAATTGAAATTTATTGATTTTAAAACGTCAGATGGCTCATATTTGTAATAAGGTGTGCTATTTTCTATAAGACAATATATTAAAGCTAATGCTTGGTGAATTATGTTAGCCACTTGGTTATGGCGATGTAAATAATCAGTTTGTGCCAACATATTACAAGCTCCGGTTATATGTTGAATTGTTTCAGAAGCAGTTCCACATTTCCTGCACTTATCATTTTCCATATGGGGATCCTGCATAATATATTTCTTATAATTCCTAGTGGGAATAACCTGATCCTGGATGGCCATAACAAAACTTTCTGTTTCAGACAAAAGCTCCCCTCGCCTGAGCCATGCGTTCGACGCTTTCCTGTCGACATTGGGGTTGCTCAGGTCATGAGAGTGTCTTCCGTGCAGTGCCATGCTCTTCCATTCCAAAACTTTGTCTGCTTCTGTTGAAATTTTTTCACTGTCTATGTTTCTAGATTCTAATAGGTTTAATGATGTGTAATTGTTGTCTAAGCTGCAAATGCTGACGAGTAGTGAGGATTTCTTCATCCGTTCATGAAAATAAAAACGAAGTTGAGCAATCTGTCTGTTGTGTAGACTTTCTATATCTATAATTCCTCTTCCACCTTCCTTATTATTGTTATTATTATTATTATTATTATTATTATTATTATTATTATTATTTGGACTTCTTTCTCAGCATAGTTGGTAAGTATTTAGGAACGCGTCCAAGGAATTCCACTTACCTTAGGCTGCGTTTCCTAGAGAAATTATTACATGTACACTTTCCGGATAATATGAGCCGTCCCCAGAATGGCAAATTCTTGGACCTCAGATAGATAGGTCTTTCCAGGAATTTTCTGAAGACTATCTTCTATACACTTGCTCACTGTTCCCGTGGCTCCGACTTTTGTCTTTATTCCCCACATTCTTTGGCATTGAACAGCCAGGTCTTTATATTTGAGCAGTTTTTCTGCCTCTTTGCTCACAACATTCATGTCGTTGGGAACAGAAACATCGATAAGAAGACATTCCTTACTCTCCTTATCCTTCAGGACAATGTCAGACCTAATTGCATTGATTGTCCTGTCGGTATTCATTGATTGGTCCCAGAGGATTCTAACTTTCTCGTTGGAGTTGACAAAACTACGTTCGTAATCTTTCACAGTGAACCCGAAAGTTTTACATATATGCCAATGTATATATGAACAAACTCAGTTATGCCTTACCAAATAGTCATTCTTAGAAAAAATGTGACATCCTGAAGCTACATGGACGACTGTTTCTTGCTTCTCTCTAAATACTCGGCATAGGCCATTTGTGTCCTTATGTAATATTCTTTCGTAGTTCCTGGTCTTTATTGCTTGGCCATGAATAGCAGTAAACAGAGCTTCCGTTTCTCCTTTCAGGTTACAATTTCTTAGCCATGATAATGACACTCCTTCATTAATACCTTCAGCGGTAATCCTTTTGGTAAACTGGCCATGAATATTCTTTTTCTTTTGCCATGTGTGCTTGAGTTATTGATTGCACAGTTCTTTGACTTGTGTAGTGGCAGGTTTTCGGTCCTGTGAGTTTTCATTTCCTAAAATTTCTTCTTGATACGATTTTCCTAGTCTACATAAGAATTTACTGGGTGCTTTGGTTTCATCACAGTTTTCGACGATTTTCATAAAGTTGGAATGTGGTTTTCCTTTCATGTACATCCGCAGTCTCATGATCGTGATCTTGAAAGTATTTTGAAGATGGGTTAGGTCTCTCCATCTTTTCTTCGAAAGTACAATCGACCCACATCTGCTCGAGGATGAATCATCTTATGCATAATGAGGAATTTTCCGGTTTTCCCGTCCATCCGTTTGAAATCAGTCAACGATAGTTATTATTATTATTATTGATTAATGGTGTTCACTTTACAGCTCTAAAGATGTTGTTCTAGCTGGTTGAAATTTTTAATTCTAGGTTGCTTCCCGGTTTCTAAAGGATTAGATGCACATTCTTAAAATCTGACACTGTGCTAAAAAGAGCGACCTCTTGTGTCTCTCATTCTCTTGGTTTGCCTGGGATGGAATCCAAATGTTCCTTTAAATTTCCAGGTAGCTCACCAAGGGAACCTACAATGACAGGGATAATTTTTGTTTTAACCCCCCACATCATACTGAATCCAGCGAATCTTTACATTTCAGTAGTTTTTCTGCTTCTTTCTGCGCTAAATTTTTATTAGTTGGCACCGCTACAGCAATCAGCAAGCAGATTATGTTTTACAGATCCTTAATGACAACGTCCGATTTACTGGCAGGGTTGCATTTTGGTATGGGTTTATTGATTGAACAGGAACGTGATTTCCTCTGGGGTTGTTACTTCCCTTGGCTTGTGTTTATGAAATACTTCTGAGGCTGGCAAACCTAGATTTCTGCACGTTTCCCAGTGAATGTAATTACACACCATATCATGTCTCTTTACGTATTCATACTTTGCTACCAGAGGGATTCCAGAAATTATGTAGTCAGTTGCTTCTGAGTGCGTCTGATATAACCTACATTTACCATTGGTTGTGGATTTCAATACATGTTTCTCATAATGCCTGGCTCTAAGAACTTGGTCTTGCGCTGCCATAGTCAGTGCCTCGGTTTCTGGTTTCAAATTTCCTCGTCTTAACCATCCATGAGTTCCTTTCATATCTACATTGGGTTCATTTATTCTCTCTAGATATTGTCCATGTAGCTTCGTGTCACTCCAATTCTTTTGTATGTTTACTTAATAAAGTTTCTTCATATCAGCTTTAACCATTTGTTCGTCTGTACATTAATATTGGTTTTCTGTGTTTGTATCACAGTCCCTTCCGGTTCTTCATCAATTCTAAGTGGGAACACTTAGAAGCCAATAGTGAGTAAACTTATTGAAAAATCAATGGCAAGGAAACTCTTGACTGTGTGTCAGGTGTTAAGCATTTATTTCTGGATAAGGTTCCCTTCTTGATTCCCTGGGCTAAGAGATTTTTACGTAGGTTCTTGTGTAGGAGCCCTGTGCTGAAAATGAATATGGGAAGAATATGCACTTTGTTTACTTTCCACTGGCTCTTAATGCTGTATGCCAGGTCGGTCTATTTTCTTTGTTTCTCAGCGTAAGTCTTCTGCATATTTCGGGCAAGTGGGGCTGCAATGTCGACAATGACGGCTGTGTTTTCAGTTTTGTCTCTGATTGTTATGTCTGGTTTATTGTGTTCTACGGTGTTCTATGTTTGAATAGTGCGGTCGTACTACAATTTGACTTTTATCATTCTCCAGCACCGGCTCTCAGCAGTATTAACAGTACGGTGAACGTTCTGAAACTAGTCGAATTATTATTATTAATATCATTATTATTATTAATATCATTATTATTATTAATATCATTATTATTATTAATATCATTATTATTATTTTGGACCTATTTCTCAGCATAGCTGGTGAGTATTTCGGTACGCGTCCAAGGAAGTTCTACTTCCCTTAGGCTGAGATTCTTAGGTGCACACTTTCCGAATAACATGAGCAGTCCCCAGAATGGCAAATTTTTGAACCTCAGATAAATAGGTCTTTCTAGGAATTTTCTGAAGATCGTCTTCGATATATTTGCTTACTGTACCCGTGGCTCTGATAATAATAGGACAGACTTTTGTCTTCATTCCCCACATTCTTTGGCATTGATCACAAAGTTTTTATACTTCAGCAGTTTTTTTGCCTCTTTGCTCACAACATTCATGTTGTTGGGAACAGAAACATCAATAAGAAGACATTCCTTACTCTCCTTAACCTTCAGGACAATGTCAGACCTATTTGCATTGACTGTCTTAGGGATGTAGCGGGATCACAGCTACTATTAAATATTAGGTGAGATGAATTTTTTCTCGATTTTTAAAATGAGTGTGATACATTTGAACGTTTTCCATAAATTGTAATGGCACGTTCAGAATCTTTTGGGCTGGATATCGAGTGAACCAGATTCCGTACTCGTGTACCTTACGTAGAACGACCACTAAAGCAGCTTCTCGCATCTGAGCTGAGTGAGTATGCAATCCCGCGTTAATGCGTGTGGCAGCAGTGAGGTGTACACACTCCGCCTTCAAAGAACGCGTTTATAACAACGCAACCCTCCAACGCCTCCGTTAAGAGAAAGCCTTTCCTTCCCCCTACCCGTTCCACGGCGTGGTTTAACAGCAACTAATCCTCAGAACCGCAAAACCCTCTGGAGCAATGCCTGCAGCAATTAATAGCCTCCACTGCGTACAGAGCTCAGACAGTTAATTTAATACTGGAGAACAATATTACGAAGGTTCAGAAATTCCTGCAAGTCTTCGCCTTGTTACCTAACACTGCAATATGGGCCGGTGAGAAAATCTAACGCGAATCCATAATATAATCAAATCTTCACATCTCAAAAAAATACTCGCGCTATTAAACATAATTTAGTAAAAAGAAGAGAAATTTAGTTTATGTTAATAAAAAGTACATTTCCACCCAATCACAAATTTAATGATGAAACGTATTTTGAAATTGCAACGATCCTCATTTTTCCTAATTATTACAAAAATATGGAAAAATCAATTGTATTTGTGACTCGAAAAACTTTATAACAGTTTTTTTGGAAAGTAATTTCATAATTTTAAAAGGAACAACAATTCTGTTCATTGGAAAGCATACATATGAATTCAGGTCGTTGCAAGTTAGAATAACGATTGGTATTGGATTTTTTCTCACATCTAAGATTATACACATCGGTTCGTAAAATTACACACATCAGAAATGTGGTAATTGTTGATGTTTTAACAGAAAATCCAAATTGTAATAAAAAAATTATGGTTGATAAATTGTTAATGGTAATAATTGTACGTAAAGAAAGACTAGATTGTTTGTGTGACACACAAAAACTGCAAAATCTCTTGTTTATTTGTACACAAAGTAACTAATTCGTACTTCAGGATCTACAAAGTGTTACATAAATGTAATCAATATAAACGTTGAAACAAGTATTAAAATATTTTTGTACGCTTATTTATTATTTAGAATTACTGATTATGGAGGAGGGGAAGGGATGAATAGCTGGAGAAAGGGGGACGAAGGATGAAATCATCTCGACGTCCCTGGATGAACTACGCAGCATTCTATCAGAAGCTGCAAGAATCCTGTCTTATACTCGCTCATTTCCAGGTCACTTGCCCCGACCTCACTATTGAAACGTATGGAATTTCGATCGTAAACAATCGGCCTTGAATTCCCATAGATATCTGTTGATAATATTGTGCATATTAGTGTAAAGGACTTGAACATAACAAAGCTAACCAACAATATATCGCACTGAGTACTTCAAGAAATTTAAAAGAAATGAGAAAAGGTTGTTGACAATATATTCGCTGAGAAACCACACAATACTACTTCCTTGCAATTTTCGTAATTGGTTTTTTAATGTAACTAACATTTTGGCAATAAAGTACATTATTTACCCTTTTCAATGATTCCTCCAACCATATGAGTAGTTAGTTTGGTTCCAGATGCTCAAGGTTTAGCGTCAACTCGTGTTTATTCTTTTCAATACAAATTTCCTTTCTATACAGCAGTATGATTTCAGACAAACGAAATGATTTATCTGTGTCTGAATATTTCATTATATCATGGAGATATCATTCTTTTGTTTTTTCTCTGTGTTTTCTTCTATGTAGCAGTGAAAGCCTCTATTCCATTTTACCAGAATCCATGCTTTTTGAATCCTCCTTTAATTTTCAATGTTTCCATCATTTTGGAGGACTCAATACGTATCCCACCACATAAGTATTCAAAATTTCTAAAGTACGATGGAAAACATCCATGAACCTAACATTTGTGTACTTCACCCAACCAAATTAGCATTAAAGAATAATGGAAAATATTCTGAAAATATGTCGGTTCTGTAATTTACTCTGTAACTGATAGAATATAAATACTTCAGTAGTCAACTTTCCGCGGCATAAAACGCGCTTCAATATATTTGTTAATAGTCCTGAACCCTCATTAATCAAATGAAAATGCTTGTTGAATTCATTTGTCAAAATAATTATGAATAAAACAATACGTGAGAAACAAAGCAAAGAACTTGGACTTAATAATAAATAACAATGTGTGGTCTTTAGTAATACGTGAAAGTTACCTCGGCAATGTATTCTCCGAGAATCTATACAATGCTATTTTGATAATTTCATTTATAAAAACCTACCAAATATTTCTGTGCCAAGAAAACTCTATTAACCTTCATCAGTATTTCCTCCAGCTTTACACATCGAAACTTTGCTTCCCTGTGCTAAAGTTCACCCATGTCTCGAATTCAAATTCTTCTTTTTTACATTATTTTATTTTATAGTTCCACGTCTTTAGCAATATCATTATTTGGTATTTCCTCATTCCTATTTCACATCTCTCAGAAAAAGTCTCCTCGTTTTCAGAAGTGGATCATCCCAAATGCGTCACGTTCTTGAGAGTACCGCCCAACTTACACAGCTTCAAAGTGTGATTTTCAAAATTTCTCAATTCTATGGAACCAATCAGTTTCGTATTTGCACTTGTGTCATATCGTCCTTTCTTCTGATGTAAAATATATAGTATACAATCCCATTACATATGTACAACTGTTTCATCTACTTATATATTTATTTTTTAAGTAATACATAAATGGTATGTTCTTTTCCTTCTCATTTTTTCAACGGTACGTTTGCATCTTACAACATTTCATGTCATGTTCCTATATTGTTGATTTTCTTCTGTTTTCCTTTCCTTTTCTCTTCTCTCCTCATCATCCTCTTTGTACCTTCTTTCTCTTCCTTGTTTGTGTTCTGCTCTATCCATGATGTCTCAGACGTGGTTTTCTCTTTTACTCCCCAAGCTTGGCCACTAAACAGTGTTGCCCATTTTGCCACCATAATGAAAAAGTCTCAGCATCTACTATCTCGGTGTCCTGAAACCCTAGCTCTATTTCGTACACTTCTTTTACATACTTAGTTTCGGAAACATCTATACTTCCCTTCCGCCTGGCTTTCTCGTCTATTAACTTGTTCTTTTCTTGCGTATTTGTTGCATCTCCCTTCATCTTCCCCTTCAAATAGTATGACCTCTTCGCAACATTTAATTCGCATTCCCTCAAAATGTGCTCAAATGTTTCCGTTCCTTTCCCGCAAACGCTCTCTCGTATTTCCGGAAAATACTGTCAGAACTACCCCTGTATTTGAGAAGAAATTAAAACATAATTACTGGACATTTAGATATTAAAATACTTGTCAACAGGCCTGCAGTATTTTTAGCTTACTTTTCCCGGCGTAACTAGGGTTCTTACATAAGATTCTAAATTCGTATGATAATTTACATATTTCTCTACTGTGATATTATACGTTAACTTTTGTTAATTTGGAAAATTACATACGACGAAGAAAACCTACAAAACTACGCACAGTTTTCGTTGTTTCCAAATATGTACGCAATTACGAAACAGTTTTAAAACCAGATAGAAGGAAAATACACTTTACACAAAAGCGTTTAATAAACAAAGCGCAAAATAAAGACCTCAAAAATCATTATTTTATTTCACTTTTAGATTATGCACTTGAAAACAATGTTCTTGACAACCTTTATATGAGTTTGCTTCTACGATTCTGTCACTTTTATACATACAGTGGGTTGTCCGCCTCACGTAACGCAATTGAAGCTTGACGGTTAAATAAGTAAACTTCATAGTCAACAGTAATTTCAGTGTATATTCACATCTACTGATTAGCAGCCACTTTTTTTTGTTTTGTTTAGTAATTCATCAATATTAACAAGGGTTCGCATTTTACTTGCAAAAATCCTTCAGAAGAGACCTTCGAAATTTCAAATAATGTCATCGATTAGTTTGTCCGATTTCCATGACACAGACATAACAAATAATTCGCTTTTATTAGCATCGATATCCTCGTGTCCGGTCAGCACCTGCATTATCTTATGCCCTGATACTATGATTTCCTAAATACCCCCAAAGGAAGAACCTGGCAGAGGAAATATAAAGCTAGATTTCTTTCCCTGTTCGCTGTCCGTGTGCCGAGTGCGTGAGCGCTTTCGCTCTCCTCGTACTCGATAATGGCGCAGTGACCCGGCCTCTCGCCTCGCCTCGCCACGCCTCGCGTCGCGCCGCTTGCCCGCCGCAACGTGTAAAGTGGATGGCTCAATTTGACGCCGCGCCGATAGACGCTCTGTTCCCACTCGTTCGATTCACGCCTGTCTTCATTCCGGCCTTTAATATCTCGAATAAATAAATATATCTATTGTTTAAAAAGTAGTTACAAACAGCGCATGACCACGTGGAGGAAAATAAAGTAATGTACTTTCCGGAAGCAAGCAAGAGACCGTCCCATCAATCCCGAGTACCCTAAGGCACTGGCGGATTTATCATTTCTTCAAATTAAATAAATTACCTAAGTCTTAAGACCTTTAACGAACAGTATATATTTTGTGATTTACAGCTCACAATGTTTGGACTTTATGTTGAAGTCGTCAGGTGGTAAAATTTTTCGACATGTTATGATTGTGAACTGCATTATGTACAGTATACTAAAATGTACAGAACACCTGTATTCTGTTTATTTTTGTATTAAAACGCTTTGATTACTTCATAGAATTCTTAAAAAAATGATTGGTTATTTTTTTAATTTTAATCCGACATTTACGATTGTATTACCCATTATTCCTCGAATTTTTTGTCGCCCAGACCTGAACACCGGACACACAAATATTCCCGTTTATTCTCACCATCAGGATGTTCCAAGAGTCACCAACATGTGTAACAAACTGTTCACAAAAAAGGCACAATAAAATACATTAGATTCTTTATAATTTTTGAAGATTCCATAATAAATATTCGAGAATATGTTGATGAAGGAACCATTTACTCGTTTTTCTTCTTCAATTGATGTTTGATATCCTCGCGTAGCTTCCTCTTTGCCATAAAATATGCTTTTCTTTTACACTTTCTTTTTTGCTAATCGATATTACCTAACATTTTCATTTTTTTACTTATTTGAAAAGTAAAAAGATATTTTTAACGTGAATTTTTTTGTATGTGTTTTAGTGTTTTCATAGTTTGTATTTTGTGTGTGTGTGGGGGGGGGGGGGNGTATTAAGATCCAATAAAATATGTATGTGGCTTAATATAAGAGAAGGTGTATACCTCAACTTCACCACTAAGGCATTACATGTTCACTTGGAAGACGTTTGGCGAAGGATTTCCCATTTCCAATCAGCTAACTGATGTAGTCACAGATCGTTGATAAATGATCATTGGCCATATATCCTCGTAAGATCAACAATGAAATATAGTCGTAGCGTCAACCCAGTACGCATCTGAATTCCGGAGAATTGTTCTGAAGATAAGTACACGAATATCGAATGGATATTCTACCATTGGGGCCATTAGGGGCGGGGTGTCTAGGAAAATTAAAAATTTCATTTTAATCGTTTAAAACTCGGAATTATAAAAAATACACCATCCTTGATGTAATATTTTTTGACAATCACTAATTGTCTTTCATTTGATTTATTTCATTATTTAAATCATACTTAGTGGAAATATGCAGAAAATGTCATGTTAATGAAAATTGTCAATATTTTTGCCCCCATCCACTTTTTATTCTCAATCGCCGCTATTGTATTTAACCGCGTTAGATGCCAAGCGGAGCGACTGTTTACACAAACAATTTAATATTGCTATAAAAATCCAACATACTTTTAGTCAAAATTCCGTATTGGTTTATATTTACTGCGAATATGTTATTCAAAAGACAGTGGTGAAACACGAGGTCTATAGATCTATACATCACACTAACTTTGGGGGGGGGCGCTTATGGCTCGCCGACATCGAGGTTATTAGAGCCCTAAAATGTTTGTACATGTAGGGAAAATTATGTTACGCACTAAGGAGAGCCAACATAAATCTCCCCGCGTGTGGGACTCGCCAATTGACTCAACCATACCCACTAAAAACCCTCTTGAATTGCAACATATCCAAACATTAAAAAAGCGAGGAAAAACAAGAGAGAGAGAGTAAATTTAGAGAAACGAAAAATGCAAATTCAAAGCAAAGAGGAAAAAAGAGATTGAAATACAAACACTGCAGAGTACTTGTGAGAGGAGCTCCGTTTCGTTTATGGATTTGAGTAATGACATACGACGAAAGATCAGATACTGTTCTAGAGGCCACATTCCTGAAGGAATCTAAAAAGATGTATCAAAATCGGTTCATTTTGCCCAAGCATAACGTTCAAATAGTTGGGTAGATTGTGTCGCCGTCGGCTGGTATTATATTTTAGACATTCCAGAATAAAGTGTTCCATCGTAAGTGTTGTGTTGCAAGTCTCAGAGATGGGGAGGTTCACCGCGTAAGAGATGACCATGGGTAAGCTAGCAGTAGCCAATACGAAGACGGGTAAGGATTACTTCTTCACGTCTGTTCACACGGGATGATGACACTCACGTCTTAACGGAGTCTTTTACCTTCCTCAGCTTGAAGGCGTAAGTTTGCCATACGGTTTGCCATGTCTTAAGAAGAGACGATCTTATGGCAACCTAAGCGTCTGACGTAGGAACAGATGAAAGGTCAAAGACTGCCCTCTGTGTTCCCTGCTTCGGTGCCACATCAGCTTCTTCATTACCCATAATACCCACGTGCCCAGGAACCCAACAAAGGACTATTTCAAAATTTTGAACGACTAGATGGCTTATTAGATTCTGAATTGTCAGCGTAAGGATGTCGAAAGATTACAGTGAAGACACTGACATCTGAGCACTAACAGAGTCACTGCATGTAACCACACACAGTATTGAAGATACTTGAATGAATTTCAGCGCCTCAAGAATTGCAAACATCTCAGCAGTGTACATGCTACAAAAGGAATGGAGGCGAAATCGGGTGGCACTATGACCGTGGAAAGCAGCACCAACGGAATTATTCATTGCTGAGCCATCAGAGTATACGAACATATGATCCAAATAGAGGTTTTTTAGTTCTCCGAAGTGCTGTTGGTACACAGCAGAAGCTGTGACTTGCTTTGAAAGTTTAGACAGCCGAAAGTCGATGGTTGGTTGCATGAAGGACTAAGGTGGTGTGAGAGAGTGAGGGTATTTCACTAGAGGATATAGTGTGATGACATTTTCCTCTAGCAGTTGTTTAAAACGGACACCACCTGGACGAGATAACGAAGGTCTTACAGCGTAAGATGAAATAAATTTTGGAGAATGTATGAGTTGCCGAGTGGGGTGATTTGAAACCCACATCAGTTTCACTCCGTAAGATCCAAGTAGAATATCACGTCTTTTGTTAAGAGATGGTTCGCCAGCGTCTACTAGTAAGCATTCCATTAGACTAGTGCGAAAAGCACCAGTTGCAATGCGGACTCCTGCATGATGGATTCTGTTAAGGGTCCTGAGTGTCGACGGTGATGCGGAGGCGTATATAATACTGCCATAATATAATACAGACCGAACGAGACTTCTATACAGACGAAGACGACAAGTGCGGTCTGCGCCCCATGATGCGCTTAAGCAGTGAATGAGGTTTAGGGAAGAATTACAACGGGATTGTAGTTTTCGGATGTGATTGCGCCAAGTTAGTGTGCGGTCGAATGTGAGACACAGGAATTTTGTGGAGTCAACAAAACGAAGACGTTGGCCCCCAAGAAAAAGAATCTGGATCATTATGGAGATGGTATGTCCTACAGAAATGCATACAGCACGACTTGGATACAGAAAAACTAAAACTGGTAGACATGCTCCACTCGTGTTAACGGTTTAAAACCAATTGCCGTTGCCTCTCGACGACAGAGATGTTGCTAGACGAACAATAGATGGCGAAGTCGTCAACGAAGAGAGACGCATGTACCGGTTCTCGAAATACTGACGCAATGCTATTTATGGATATGGCAAAGAGAGTGACGCTTAAGATTGAGCCCTGTGGAACACCGTTTTCCAAAGGATGATTCGATGATAAATAAGTACCAAAGCGAACGCGGAAAGAGCGTTGAGATAGGAAGCTCTCCGGGAACAGAGGAAGACAGCCTCGGAATACCCACGAGTGAATTGTGCGTAGGGTCTCCGTACCTCCAGGTTGTGTCATACGCTTTTTCCAGGTCAAAAAAGATGGCTACAAGATGTTCCCTTAATTCAAACGCTGATTATATGGATAACAACGCAACAAGGTGATCTAGCGTTTACCGCTGTTTTTTGAAACCACATTAGATATTAGTCAGAAGGTTTCGCGATTCCAGAGACAAAACAAGGCGACGATTGACCATTCTTTATAACAATTTGCAAAAGCAGCATGTCAGAGAAATCGGTCGGGAGTGCGACGGATTAGAAAGATCTTTTCCCTCCTTCGGAAGTGGATTAATTATGGCTTCACGTCATTGAGCAGGGACGGTATGGTCATTCCAAATATAGTTGAATAACTTGAGAAGGAATTTTTGCTTATCTCTGGAAGATTGTAACATCGGGGCCAGTATAGATTTTGAAATAACATTTTCAAGCACTGTGCTCGTCGGAAATTCCAAAGGCGATTAAGCCAGGCCCGTCGCCGCCCAAACAAGGAAAGGTGCGCGTTTAATACTTCTCGTATTGTGAAGAAGCAGAACTCCCTTCTACTTCTGAAAACTGAGATGAACGCCCCGGAGAAGGAAAATGAGTGTGTATGGAATATTTCAGCAGTTGACAGAAATAGTGTTCATCTTAAAAGGCAGTTTTTCTCGGAAGCTGAGGAGTGACCAAGCCGAGGTGGGGTGTTGGGAACGGTGGCGAAGAGGTAGTCACGTGACCTCCGCCTCAGTATATATTGGAGGGATTTCAGCTCCTAAGTGACTTTTATACTAGAGGCTTTCAGACTTTGAGACAAGTGCGAAAGCGTATAGAAGTACGCAAGTTATTTAATATGTTGCTTGGTTAGTTTGGTCGTCAGACCACTGAGAATTGCTGCGGCAATTCTATTACTTGCTATAGGCGCGAATAACATAGCTTGGAACAGTTATTTATTTCGAGATAGCAACTTGGAACATTTTGAACTTCGGAATATCTGGGTAGATTTTCGAGTTAATTCATAACACCAGTAGTTATAACTGTGTGTAATTATTGCTTTTAGATAGCAATATCAATAATAACAAGTTCAAACTTGTATATAGGATTTGCGAGTTTGTCTACATTTGTAAATATTCAGAGCTTTATTTAATTTGAATTAAATGTTTTATTGTTATTACTCGTATGTTTGATTGCTTGGGGAAACCAAGCTGGTGGCAGCGAACTCTACCATAAAGGTTGTGGTTTATGGTTGAATCTCGCTTCTCCACCAAAAGCTTACGCACATCGCATATGGGCTTGTGGTGTGCCGTAACAAAGATGTTTTAGCATCGCGTTATGTATTTGATCAGGACCAGGGGCAGAGGTCACCTCCATCATAGAGAAAGGAATGTTATATTCCTCGTCTCTTTAAATGGAGAACTCCAAGCAACACTTTCCTTCGGGAGCTTTCTGTTGAAGAAAGGATACAGACAAACCGGAGGAGTTAGAGACACTTTCGTAGTGCGATGCAAGTTCCTCAGCGATGACTTCCGGTGAAGTTTCCAGCTGTCCATTTACATTAAGACCAGGGAAGGAAAAAGAGGACCATGTACCTTGAATCTTGCGAACTTTCTGCCATACGACTAGTGGAGTACGGCTTGTAAGAGATGAAATGTAGGCCTTCCAGGAGGACGACTTACTTTCTCGAAGAGATCGTTTTGCTCTGGCTCTGCACCTTTTAAACTCAATGATATTTTCAATAGTGGGAATTTCCTTCTCAAGTTATTCAATTTTCACTTTTAAAGCCGCGCTAAAGCTTTCTTTCCAGCGCTGACCGCCTTTCCGCAATCCGAATTCCACCATGGAACAGGGCAATGCCTTGGATTACATGATGATTTAGGGATGGTAACATCGGCGGCTTTGAGAACCGCTTTGGTGAAATGGGATGCCACAGTATCCACATCGACGAAAGGCTCATCGCAAAGATTGACTTTGCGTTTAAACACAACCCAGTCTACTTTTTTCAACATTCACTGAGAAGGGTGTGAAATCGAGGGGCAAAAGACGTTGAAATGTATAAGAATCGGGTAGTGGTCACTCCCATACAGATCGTCAAGAACTGTCCAGTCTAAGATTGGGGGAAAGACAGGAACTGCAGATGGCTAAATCCAGCACCGAGAAAGATTTGGGAGCAGTACAGAAGTGGGTGGAGTGACCCGTGTTAAGGAGCGCTATATCTCGGCTATCTAACAGTTTTTCTCGGCTATCTATCACCTTTCGGTAGTTGTGTGAAGAACCCCACATAGTATCATGGGCATTGAAATCCCCGACGACAAGAAATGGGGATGGAAAGTTCTCTGCTTTGTGATAGAGACTTCCTTGGCAATGACTGAAGCGTCTATGAGCACAGCGACGCGACCACGTGCCCGTAGGACGTCTTCTAAGTTCGCCGTATTGGGGTTCAAAGAATGCCTTCAAGTCTTCATTTGACTGATGTGAAAAGTCTTCCCGATTTACGACGCTTTTGCACATGTTCAGGCTAGGATGTGTTGTGGTCTTGATTTTAAGCCCTACAATTTCTTTCAGTTTTAAAATGCTCTCGATCTGCTTATCTGTGCGTGCCTCCAACAGCATTTCACCATTCCGCTGGCGCACGACAGACTGAAGGTTTCCTCTGGTATCATCGATTGCTTTCGCAAGACGAACAGAACTGAAAATTCTTTACCTCATCGATACATTTCATTAACAGGAAGCGAGGCTTTGTGGGTCTGTCGCTATCCTTACAAATAACTGTGTAAATCAACAGTCTCACCAACTAATCGCCTCTTCCTAGAGGAAGAGGGCAAAAGAAGGGGGTTGCGACGAGAGGGACTAATCACACTAATTAAGTACCACCGACTAATGAAACAACAAGAGAAGATAACAGTAAATGGGAGGATGAAGTACGAGGAAGGAAAAGGGAGAGAATTGACAAATGAACGTATTCGTGGATGGCAAACGAGATGGGACAAAGAGACTACAGAATGTACTTTATGCAAATTCATTAAGAATGTGACATTTTAGGAAAAGAGGAAATAATTTCACCCGATCAAAATTTCATTGGAGTTTCAGAATGGTCATGAGAACGTTTCGACGATAATAATCAATATTTTACACCTCGATGCACTGATACAAGACAGAAAAATTTATGAATAACCAGAACAATATGAACAGGAAATCGAAAGCAGGAGAGCCACAATAAGATAAAAGACGACGTGACATCGTGAGAGCAATGGACACCAACTCAACAGCTGTAACGAGACAATATACAATGCGGACAAGTGGGAGATGAGACATCAAGGAGTACCCTGCATTGACCCATTTACATATAGGGTGTGTAGAAATAGATAATAAAAAAGTGAAAAACGAACATGTTAATTTTTTAAAATCATAGTCACCCGAGATGTTGTCTTTGACTGACAAGTCAAACGGATCGTAGTTATTGCGTCATGTCTAAGCCTTGGATAAGCCACGGTAAGGCAGCAAACTCAGGTAGTAGTATTCATACCAACCAAGATTACTGCCTTCTTACGGAACCCTAAATCGTAATAAAATCTTTACCGTCGTTCCGGTTCTTTTGTAACGAAGTTTTCAAGACACAACCAAAGTGTAGGCAAATTAATCAGGTATTGAGCAAGCTCCCGAGAAAAGTTTGCGAACACTGATTGTGATCACGAATTACAGAACAAAATGCGTTATCTCATTTGAAAACATCTTCAGCTTACTTGAAATATGGTCAGTGATGAGAGCGTATTCATAAAGAAGTTATATACAATTTTGCCCCGTCAGTAATTGAATTACTGCAAACTGATCGTAATCTGCATATACTTAGCTTTCCCTATTTCCTCGACGAGTCAGCGGGCTTTGAGCTCACAATGAAACAATACTGCGCTTTTATGTGTAAGCCTCCTACATATACTACATATCTTGGATTCAATAATTGAATGATAATGAAATTTTAAGTGAATTTTTATTTGAAATTATTGATGTAAAGGGAAAAATTCAATTTCATTCAAGCCACTGATTCAATACGAATATCGCTGATGCGTCTGTATGAAGCTCCAGCATACCCGATCACAGCATTGTTCATAATATTTATAAAATAACATTTATTTTTATTGAATTGTACTTAGTGAAAATAAACATTTCCAATCACATTCATTATGATTTTTTTAGAAATCCGAAAAATTAGCCGAAAGAAAAACATAAGGGTCAATTCCACATAATTTCTTCATGAACAATGTTCTAAGTTATTCGTATATTCTATAAACAAATTGAAACCGATATTCAAAGAATAAAAACAATACGACTGCAAAACTTCGTTAATACATGAGTTAAAATTACAATATTCATTAATGAGTTTCAAAAACATTCAGTACACAACTCATCCGATGTTTTCAAAGTCCGAGGCTAATCATGTTTCCGAAAATTACAGATTGTCTGACAGGAGCAAGAAGTAACAGAAGTCCAACATTAACAACATCCATACTAACAGTGCAGATAACTAAATAATGAAAACTCCAGTACATCACTCAAAATACATTTACTTGTGTGCACCAGGAAGATTCTGTAACTACACCGTTCGAAACATTCATTTATTAACTGATTCATAATATTTTGTGCAATTAACTTCTCGGATGTTAGGTTACAGTGTATTGATTCCGTCCGCTTAAGCTAGAATTCATCAAGCATTGATACTAAGTACATTGCTAAGCAGAGCTGTCTCATTTATCTCTGAATTAGTTCATACGCTGGATTCATAGAATTTCGAAGTTCACCAATTTTTCTGAGAAGTCAATTCTGAGAATTTTGTCTGCGTCGTGAAGGTCAGATCTTCAGAATTTATGCACAATGTATGCTATCTACTTTCTGACGCACATACTTAACCCTTATTCGTCTCTCTGACGGATATAGTTCGAATTTTAGTTGACAGAAATTTGTGTATTACAATGTGAGTCTCCTCCGCTCTTCTGAGCTTCAGTCGGCTAGTGACCTTCAAGTTGTCGTTTGTTAGACCAGCCATATCATCGCATTTTTAATATACGTCATTCTCACCATCCACCATCTAGACGGATGGTCTACAGAATGCACGCACAAAGATGATCTGGCTGAAGGGTTGACTTTGAATTTTGGAGTCGAGAATGAGGATTTAAATATGGCATTCACCTCAATGGAATTTTTATCTGTTCAAAGCCAAAAACTTCTTAATACTATATGATGGCTCGAGAGAAGGGTGTACGAAGTATGACATTGAAATTCTGAGTTATGCAAACTATACAAAGGCGTAATGATATCAATATTAGGTTTCGGAGTATATGTTCGGACACGGAGTGCTAAACGTACGCATTGAAAAGACACGCGGTAACGTACAGTTGTCACACTTACACGTAAGTATAAAATATTCGACGGCTTCGACAGATGCCTTGGAACATTATTACCGATGATGCCAATACCTTTGATTAATATTTATCAAATGACGTTGATTTTGGTTTGAAACTTTTGCTGAAAACTTAAGGTGATACAGTACTTAATCGGTATTGAGTACTAGTACTAGTTATACTCCAAAGAAGCTAAATGTGGATTGTCAACGGTGACATTTAATATCAAAAACAATAATGCTGACCAGGAGAATAGACCATTGAAGATGACAAGAAGAGGCCGCTGACATCGTGTTGTAAGTTCACTGGACCACACGATACGAGAGAGCATAGTCTCCATGGGTCTATGAACAACGTGGCAATTGAACCAATAGAGCGTGGGATCCCTTGGGAGCAGATAATCTTAGAACACTATAGCTCGTATCCAGGAATCCCACAAACAATGTGCTTTCACACATCATAGCTTCTGTGAAGCTGTACTTCACAAACGCATCTCATCCAGTTTATTAAAAATTCTCTCCAATTCATACAAATGTGGACTCGTGTAAAAGCAAATAGGATTGTCTTTGCTAGTATCGTAAAGGATATACGTTGTATCTGTACCAATTTCTGAGTAATATGAAGATTGAGACATAGATAGGGACAATGCCCCGTGTCCCCTGCGCATAATCTTACAAAATCATCTTTTAAAAAAGGAGATTTAGTATTCGTACTCACCTTCCTATGGCAAGGTCGCATAATGCGGTGTGATCAAACAATCGATTTATATACGACTAAATAATCTCAGAACTCTAAAAATATCCCAGTAATGACAATGATTTACTTTAATGAGAAAACATTTCGTCGTATATTCATTTCTTCATCTATTTGAAGAGAGTACGGTCATAATTTGACTTAATGTTCCCCAAAAATGTATCATTATGAAATACTAATCCAACAACCGTAACAGTTTATTTTAACAAAAAATTTTTTTTCTCATTATTGATTTCCGATGGATGAGTCAAAATGAGTTTTAACTCGAAACTAGGTTAATAAAATGTAGCAATATGTGGACATGAATTATTTTCGTACGCATAAAATTAGAAACCATAAACTCTTGATCTACCAGCTGACGGATTCATACCACTCAAAACTAACACGTATTTTTTGCTGAAACGAACCATATCTCCTTCGAAACTTAGCTATATGAAAAAAAAAAAAAAATTTTCACTGGAAAACACTGACGATGTGCATGAAGGTTATCAGCCATTGGAGAATTACGAGACAAAATTCTTAAGGTTTGGCCAAATACTTTATTACCACATTGCCAAAGTCCAAACTGCAAGAATTTTGTCTGGTAATTGGCGATGTGGAATGGTTGAGATCTGACTGAGTCAATGGAAAGTAAAATTCACATTATAATATATGTTGAAATTCAATAATATTCGTACCTTCTACTCTTCGTAAATCTGCATGAGTTATATTTACATAAATTGCCATACATAATGAATCAAACGCTAATATTTACTCCTCGCAATTTCCATTCACCATACTCCCATCGAGGGATAAACGCTAACAACGGATCATATATAAAATGATTTATTCAGAGAACCGAGGACACATAAGTTGCTCGTAGGCAACTTCCAAGAACTCCTTTGTTTTGGACACCTGTCAACAATGAATTTAAAGCACTTAACTACTCATTAATATAAAATGAATGTTCAAGACTACATTACAGCTTTTAAAGTGTTCTAAAAAGAAACGTTATGGCGACAAGTGTATATTTGCCTAACACTGAGGAAACCTTCTGCTTCACTTATTTTAAAGCAGAACCGTGTTCCCAAGATTTTTTGGTTTATAATAAATTTATTGTCAAAAAACAGTACAAACTGCATATGACCACGCGGAGAAAAAAAACTAATTTACTCTCCGGAAGCAAGCAAGGGACCATCCCATCAATTCCGATCAAGGGCCCTAAGGAAGAGGCGGATTCAAAAAATTCAGCAAAAATTCCTAGATAAGATAAAAAGTTAGTTTTCAAAATGTATAATAACCTACTACCACCTTCAATAAAATATGTTCCTTAGTTAATTTTCAATTTTTTACTCGACAAAATTAAGTATTTCTTGTAAACAAAAATTATTTGAAGACATTGTTAAAGAAACAAAACAACAAAACTCATGAAAATTCCTTGCTTGGTCTCTATTACCTTTCCGTATTTTTACCCAAATTCAAGTAGGGCAGAGAAGCAACACAGCCGATGCGTTTCTAGCCATGAACCAATACGATAATTCTATACCAGCTTTACCTACAAGCTTTTAACTTTTGAGCTTACTCAAAAATATCAAATGTGATGAAGCACAGCAAAATATGCACTGTACACTTTCTTCATGTTATATGTGCTTAGCGAATTGCTGGCATTGCATGTCTTATAATAATTCAATTCAATTCGCGAATATTGAAACACCGTATCGTGCGAGATAGAGTCTTAAAACTCACTTCGAAGGACAAACGTATAATGCTTTATCACGTGAATATATTTGTGACGAGAGCACTGTGAATGACACAACAAGATGCAACTAACAATGACGTCGTGGAATGTTGTTTAAAGGAATTAGTCACGAAAGAAAATTCTGGTTTTCAAAAATTAGGGTTACACAAAAATAATGAATGATTCTCCTGAATTTTGTAAAATATTTCAAAATTTATTGTGTTATCAAATATCCGTAATTAAGAGAAGTAGAAAAGATATGTCACGCAAACAAACGTGTCTATGAATATTATTATAATTTAGTAGTTTATTTAGCCATACATACCCATGTACTAACACACTGAATTCCAACAATAAAATTTACGTTTTTCATTTTCCTGTCAACAATAACAATTTTGTTATATTAATTCTTAATTCCTAATCTACAGATTAAACCACTGAAATTTCCACGTATCCTTATTAACCCGATTCCCAATTGCTTCGGATAACTGCATTTGTACTGTGTTGAAAATAAGATCTTACGGTATTAGTGAGGCACAATTGAAATGGAGCAAATACAGGAATGCTTCTGACTCATTGCTCCAGTCGAACGGGCTTGAGACCCTATTATAGGGTCTTTGGAACTGGCCTAAATACGGAACCCTCAACATTCCTTGTGATTCCTTTCATGGGAGAAGAATAGAAGAAAGATCCTCGGAAAATCCACAAGAATAAAAAGCAAATTCATTTATACTAACAAGAATTTTTTTATTAAAGGCTTCGAAGTGTCTCAAATTACAGGATAATTTTTTAACTTCTTTCTCATGGGTTCTATGCGTCTCCACGTCTAGTATGAAGTTATAAAAAAGACAATATTCTCATCATTATACTATAATAAAAATCCATTTTCGCTCAAGAGCAACAGTTTTAAGATGGGAAAAGAACTTTAAAATGGGATATAAGAGTAGATAGAGAAACAATTGAGACATATTGCTCGATAATATCAGTGGCTTCCAATAATAATTAGGTAAGTCTGTACATGCTTTTTTTCGATTTACGGCCGTTTAACGCTTCCAAAGTGTTTTTATATTATAACATTGGCATTTAGCTATAATATAATGTGCTATTGTAATACTTCGTAGCTAAGATGAAAAACCATATTTTTAAATAAAAAATTAATCATGTTTTTTGCCATTACAAATTAGAAAAAAATAGTGATATGCTTACCTTAAGTCGTCGAGATTTTATTATTTCACCCTATTTATAAAAATTACAAAATTTGTACTCATATATATGTAAGTAGCTTGCTTCTATAAGAAAGTTTGTATTGGAGTTACCTGTTTATTCCTGTTAAACACATACTTAACAGGTTACTACTTGTTAAGTAGTTTGTACGCAAATTTTCACTGTTCGATTGGAGAAGATAGTGTTTTTTAATCGTTTAGACTAATACGAATAAAATTTAGTAAAGAAAAACATATTTGACAGATTATCTTTTCTTTTTTTCAAAAAGTGCAGTTACCTGGTTATTACTGGAAGCTACAGTTATTGAATGTCCGGGACAAACGGTGTCTCACTAGATAGTTCCCAAGCTGCCAAATTCAGCATTACGCTCCTACAGAACTCGATGATAAAATATTTGCTTTCAGTGTGGGAGTATATTAGCATTAGGGTGAATCACAAAGCACATTAAATTCGTCACGCTGTAGGTAACGAACACAACTCCCTCCGACGAACGAACTGCTTGATAATCTCAACAGCGCGGAGAGGCGGCGCCTCCCGAATATCACTCTGTTTACGAATTCTAGTCACCGACCTCACGGAAATAAAACGGGAATTACAAATTTTCGCCGTGCGACCATTAAACGGCCTATCTCTTACACCTCCATGACGCTTTTATGTAAACACATTCTCCAATTCAATGAGGCTAAGGGAAGAGAAAAACCTAAGGGAACATTAAGACCATGTGAAGGCAATTTTCTTATCTCTCCTTTATACATTTTAAAATTTTTAATGTATAAATTTGTAAAAACAAACAGTTTATCAAGTCAATTATAAACAACACGAATGTCAATATTAATTCCACTGAATACAAATTACTCAAGTAAATTGCCACCTTTTTTTGTAGTTATTTTTACGTTCAGCAGTAGATTGCTGCCATCGTCGGGTAAACGTATATTTTTGAAAATATAAACAAGTGTGTTCGAATTATCTTGGTAACAATTATTAGCTAATAACTGAAACGTTGTGGCACATAATAATATATGTCCACAAAAAGGTCGGTTTAATAATTTAAATTTAATAATGATTGTAGACGTAAAGAGCAAATGTTTTTTGTCCTTTTATTAAAAACTAATGTATTCTACAACACGATTGCTAATGGGCATTTGCAGAGAGTGTCCAATCGAATTAACGCAATAAAGGGATTTACCATGAGGGAAAGACTGGAGAGGAAAGGAACAAAGTCTTGAATGAGGGTAGATGAGAGTGAAGAAAATATATGCGAAAAGAATACCGAAAAATTAAAGAGGGAGATCGGCGCATGCAATGGGGAAAGTTACAATCCTCCGTAAACCTTCCCATCCCTCATACATACGTCACTACTTATTTAAAACACCTCTTTTCTTCTGTCCGCACTTAATCAATGAAAATAATTAATTTGGCATTTCTACTAAGGAGTGAATGAAGGATGTATTAAAATGAATATTATTAGGTAGAATGTTTCCCCTATTTCCTTTATACATACTGAAATATTAACCTCAACATTACGAATACCGTGTTCTGTTTTTACGTTGCTCTCGCTCAATATAATTTCATAAAATGGGGGGAAATCTAGGTAAAATAATTTATTATCGAAAAAGGGAGTTTCAAAGATCGTACATCCACGTGAAGAACACATATAACTCTTTAGGTTATAAGGATATCAATGAAACGTTAATAATAAAAATATGAAAGCTAATGTTTTATTATTTTCTCAATAAAACGTGTTAATAAACAATAATAAATTTATTGTCAAATAAAGCAATTACCAACTCCGTATGACCAAGAATGAAAGGCTGGTAGAGGAGTGAAATTATTAATAGAAGCTTCATTATCTTTATCATTTACTTACTCTATCCATTACAATCTATTTTACGGAGTGAAACTTCTTAACACTCTGGAAGCAAGCACGAGAACATCCCCCAATTACAATCAAAATACGGAAAGGAAATCTGAAAAGAAAACAAAAAAAGGTCGAGACGAACTCCAGAGATTATGTATACAACCGTGACGAGATATTAAAACGATTAACTAGAGGTATCATAAACAAACGACTGCAAAACACACACGCATCCCATATCCCTCACAAAAACCCAAGAGATGCGTCACTAAGAGACTTACTTCATTAGCATGCGTGTCCGCGATGGCATCGTAAATGACCAAGCAAAGTTAAATCCTTGTTTCACTCCAAAGCTCTCTTTTTGTTCCTCCGCTCTCGCCCATCGGTGCAGTTCCATTCTTCGGCAGCCCCGTAGGGGACTTCCTGACGTCACGACGACCCGGCGGATGTGAGAGGGCGAGTGAGGGAGCGAGACAGAGCGTACAAGCGACATGGTTCTGCTCTTTTGCCGCCACACAACGATCGCTCTGCGGACCTCAGCGGTTTTGTAATCGGAGGTTCACAGCAAGCGAAGCTTTCCCATGTTCAAAAATCTCGGAGCACTATTCCCGTTGTACGCTTAAATCTACGAGGATAAAAGTGAATTCGAGGGTTTAGTTCATGGGTTACGAGATAGTGTTACACATTTCACAAAACCAACACTAAATACCTACGATTATCATCATTTATTCAACAACAAGTATTCGATATTATTTCTAACAAACAAATATATGAAATGTTCTCTTCAAATTAACCCACTTGCATCTTTGAACGGGTTTACTTGCATCTTTGAACGGGTTTAGTTTTCCACTACCTCCCAAATATCGGAGAACTCATTCTCAAAATACGAGTGTTAAACATTTTGTGACTTCGATGCCAAGGAGGGGAAAGAGGGGGAGAGGCGCTCACCTCCCTCTAATGTTATATATCTAGTCAATAAATGTATAAGCGAATATATTGTACATATCATTAACTCATCATTCATATTTGCAAACTTTTCGCAGTAAATGTAATTCTTAAACCCTATAATAACATTTCAAAAGGTCTATTTCATTTCGAGTTAAACCTTTCGAATGTAAATAATGAGACTTATGGTGAACATCTATTGCAATACAATCTTAACGCGTACGTACTCTCCCAAACGTCCATATTCTTCTCAAGGATACGAAGGGATTTAGTCCATGAGGGGTACGGGAGAAATATATTTTGTCTCTCGTGAATGTTTATTTTCTTCTTTGTCTCATCTTTCCTTAAATTCGTTTAAATAATATATTCGTAATAATAAGTATCCCCATTACCGTAAACCCCAAGAACGAACCAACTCTGAAATAACCTTTTAGTTCGAATACCATCAGTTTCGAAGAATCTGCTCGTGAAACAATGGAATACGCAGAAAAAGCAAGTGAGAGAGAGAGAAGGAGAGAAGAGAATGGATAAAATATAAGAACAAAAGTGACCATGAGATAGCACAGAAGAGTTCGTGATGGATAGAATATGTAAATGATAAAGATAATGAATGCTCTAGAGAGAAAAAAATCACTCCACTACCAGTAATTCAAAAACAACCCATTTTATGTAAAATTCAAGAGAAGAAAATTGTTCATCGAGAGCACAATAAAATGTTAGATTTCGTATTGGTAATTTATTAACGTTTCATTGATAGTCCTTGTTACCTAAAGAGTCATACGTGAAGATTGTCTGAAATTATCATATCTTTTATAGAATTGGCATTTTAAACCTTAACTAATGTGAATTTTAAGAATTCACAACAGATTTGAATATAACTAAAACTAAAAAGAAACAATATATCGTATGATTTGAAGAAAATTCCTATGTGAAACTAGTAATAAACTCAATACAACTACAAAAGCTTCAGGGATGAATACCCTAAAAAAGGTATTGGTGGAAATTCGAACAATAATTTATTTCATATTAGTGCTATTTATGACTATCATCATTAAATCATAAATTTTTAGAATTTTTTATACACAATAAATGATTTCATGTAACGTGACGATTCTATTGTGTTTTAGTGAGAAATGAGTTCATACATAAGGCTAGAAATGAAGATGCAAAGTTAGAATTGGGCTCAAATAAAGCTAGAAGAAGCGGTAGAGATATCCGCAAAAGAGATAGATAGAAATTTTGCGTTGGCATCGATTGCCAACGTGTGGTTGCCGCACGTGTGGTTGACGGTCCGCGAGAAAAAAAAATTGCAGTTTGCAAAGAAATCTTGTATTAATTTCAACTTTTATCTTTAATAATTATTTTAAAAGACACTTCCATGCCTGTCTGTCCGCTAATCTGCAAACCTGTTACTCCTCTTCAAACTCGAGAAACATTAATACAATGTTCGTGTTTCTTCTTTTATTGAATAGAGATGGTTCCTGGCAAGGTTTGCATATATATTTTGTTACATACAAGTAATAACCCACAACGATTGTGACAATCAAGTCGGAGGAAATAGCTCTCTTCGGAGATTTTTGTATACGCTGCCCAAACGGTTGAAGATAGGTAACAACGCATGGCAATATTGTCCATCTCAAAGAGCTCTACAAAAAAGTCCGAGACAGTACATGTCTAACCACAAAAATTAACCTAAATTATTGAAAAATAGACGTTAAAATATTCCAACTTACGAGAATAGTTCAAGTAGGTAAAAATTAATTCTCATCGAATTAAATGCATTCCGTGTTTTGTGCATTAAAGAAATATGAAAACTATCTTTAAATCAAATGTCTTTGGACGAATAGTTTGGTTTTTACAAGAGTATTAGTTTTACTTGTAGCCGTCGACTGGCACGCTACCGAGCGTGAGGTGCTTCACGCAAAGCAAACATTTTAAACTTGTCATTTTCCGCTATTCTGAAGTATAAAGAAGTGCGACATAACAAAAACACGAGCGAAGCCGGGGTGGATTACTAGTTTTATATGTATGAAAGAGAAAAGTTTATATGAGATGTGGAGTTTCATGAAATGGTGTTTCATAGGTGTGCACTGCAGCTAAGAAAACACGAATTGGGTGAATGATGAATCGCGTGCACATACTTACTACAGGACGAGATCTGAGAGCATGAACTTAAATGAACGGTTCAGGTGGGAAGCGCCTTGATGACGTAGACCACATGACACACAGTGACGAGTCTCCAGCGGGTGCGTCGTGGCTTTGTGGTTGGGCGCGAGGAGGCTGACGAGTAATCAATGACCCATTCGTAGTTCGGAGCGAATCTACCTATCGTTCAGCAAATGAGAACCCGGTGTAATCTATGCAACAGCTCTCCATTCAGTCGCTGGCTTTTCTAATGCGAAAGAGGATCTCGGCCACGCGGAAACGCGATTTTAGAACAGAAATTCCAATGTCATTCTTTCAAAGATTCAGAAAAAATCGTTCGGAGTATGGAAATAACACCATAACTCAACTTCCTAAAGATTCAGTAATTTAAAACAAGTAAAGTAGAGTATTTTAAAAATCCAGTGAGATTTGAGAAGTATTTTTTTTTCAATCAGTGAATTATAATTCTTGTTTGTAATATTGAATAATGGGTACACTTGTATAATTTTGAATAGAAAATTTCATGTATAATTTTGGATAGAAATGTTGTACGAAGAAGTTATAATACAATTTTGACACTTTATATTGAAGCATTGCATCACAATGTTAGTGCTTTGTAATTGTAGTCCAAAATTTTGTTGAAACCAAACTAATTCCAGACATTTTATGACGTTCTACACTGGAAATACTAAGACTAGCATTGTAATGTTGCTTAAAACTCATCTTGGTATCGGATAATGTAAACTCTCGCACCTTACCTGGAATTTGAACCAAGATCTTTGAATTCACGGGGGTACAATGTGTACGAAGCAGTACGCTGGTGCAACAATATCACTAAAATGTGGATATCTATGAACACTGTATCCTATTACGTCTGTCTACATTCGCTCGAGGCCTGTACATACATTACGTAATACACCCTGCGTAGCAAGATTTCGGAGCAGTCACGCTAAGTTTTATAGGGTACTAAAAGGACTTTTAAATTTCAAGTATGTTTCAGTAGTATTTGCTCTCAACCGCTGTAACAAAGCATAAATCAACAAGGAATGAGCAATTCAGTCGATGTATCCAAGTTTGTTCCTACATTTCCCAGAAAGTTGGAAACAATTTTATTATAACGGGATGGGTATGGTTAGCTTTACGTAATTACTTTACATATGTGATGGAAGGAGATACCTAATTTGTCATAGCTGCGTTTTAAAAGGAAGAGACATGTTTAAAATAGTAATTTCTGTGTTACATGATTTACAGACAGCTTCTTACCAATGTTGAACATGATTAACCATTCCTCTATATAAACCGTGCATATTTAAAATTGTATCGTACGATGTTTGTGTCGCCACATGGAGTAACGACGGTAAAGTCCTCTTCCCAGCTCAATGCTGCGTACTCGACTTTCACCCTTCACGTCCCTCTCCCACCCACCCCAGCAAGAGTATCATCCCACCCCAGCAAAATACTGCTGTCGCGACGACTCGAGGGGAGCTAACTACCCTAAATAATGGCCTAATAACACGAAGGGGACACTAGACTCTCGTCGTTATACATGAGAACCTTTCACCTCTGAATGAAGAGTCAGGCTGCTCCTATGCCCCTTGCGTTGCTACGGAGCTGTAGAACGTAGAGCGAAATATTACACTCAATACAACGATTATTCTAAATAAATCAAAGCTTTATTTCCCCAAGTGCAACTCACCAGTTCGTTAAGGGTAAAAAGAACGTATAAAAGATTGTCATTAATACCAACACTAATCCAATGTAAATAAAACGTGAATTAATCTGATAAGAGTAGAATATCTTCCATATATTTTTAAAAAGGAATTTTTGTATTATATTAGTATCTATACGCATTTTAATTGGAGTTCGTCGTACGTATAATCAGTAATGGTGTCTGGAATTGTCACGGAATATTTATGATTATTAATGACTCACATTCAAAGTAAAAAGTAAATTAGGAACATAGTTTGCACATTAATAACACGAAATGTTAGAAAATTTATAAACGCGTATATTAGATTCCGGTAAATTTTGAACTTACATTTAAAAAAATCAGAAAATGTAGAAGTTACGAAATGTACTTAAATGAATTTACAACATGATATGTATCAATATTGATGCTCTATAGTAATGACACATTTACTTTTTTTACTAACCAATATGAATTTAATTAACATGAAATTTTTTGTTGGAGACTTTATCAATAAGAATACACGAAATAGAAATCTAACCACACTCAAGTTTCTTTTGAAATTTCGTTCAGAATACTTTTGATCAAAACGCGTCATTAAAGATTTATGAATGGTAATGATGGTAATAAAAAACAAGTAATGTATCTTTATACAATGTTTCTTTTTATAATACATCTTTAAACAATAAAAATGCACGAAATAGAGCTAAACTGATGGAAGGTTCATCAAATTGTGAACTTGTTTTGCTTTTATTACTGATACTTAATTTCTCAATACATTTCCTTAATCAACAGAACTATGTAAGAAATAGTTAATCTCTTTCTTATTACTATCGATTTAAAATTTATACGAGTGAATATATTACATTTGAAAATTTTTATTACAATTGACAATAATGTTATGGTTCATGACCCTTCAAAAATTGTAAAAAAAACCATCAGTTTTAAGATGTAGTGTACCAAGTAAATACAATACAACTCAAAATTTATATTTTATCTTTTCATCATTTTCTCTATTATCGTAAGACTCTTTCTTATATCTTATGACAAATTTCATGAAATAATAAAAATTTTACTGTATTCTGATTTTGAATCTTACTGGTTTTCAAATCAGAACATTCATTACTTATTTCAATTATTTAATAATTTTCGTTTGTTTTTTTTTACTTTCTTATATACGTAGTACACAGAAAGTATTGTAATCGTAAAAAAATTCGAAAACGAGATTTTTGCGGAAATGTCCGTTTTGGAGACCCCTAATTCCGAAAAAGTTGTTTTTGACTGGACGTCCGTCCGGTCCGTCTGTCTGTCCATCTTTGCGCAGCACTCCTGACCGAACGGAAAAATATTTTGTTTTCATTTTTCGTACTTAAGGTAGAATTTACTTCTGATATATGCACGTGCTTTCAATTTTCTTTTTACTTGAACACAAAGAGCACTTCACAAGAAGGTCAAAGTACACTTTTGAATACTTTTCAAAAACTGGTCCAACGATTTTGCTTAAATTTTCTGTACATAAAGTAGAATTAGTATGCATTACATCCACATTAGTGGCATTTCGTTTGAAAGTTTGGTATAGACGCAGTAAAATAATTTATGTCTGCTGCACTTACATATTAGTTTACAGTTTCAAGAAGATTGAATAATATTTAGCATATGTATGGCTAAATGAGAATGTACGTGAAGTGTATTAATCTGCGTGAAATGTATTAAAATCTGTAAAATAAAGTAAATGAAAAAAGAAAAAAAAAAAGACGGGGTTGCCTAATCCCCAGTTGCGCGCCAGGGCAGCAGACCGGCGCGGTGCGGCGAGGGAGCATGTGCCGACGCATTAGCTGGGTTACGCCCGCACCGCAGGGTCACTAGCTCTGTGCCCTGTGTGCTTGTATAATATTTAGCAGTGTAAATGAACCAAGCAGCCGTAGGATACACTTTTCGTAAATTGAAATGAAAGATAATGATAAAATACATAGGAGAACAGCAAACGCACTGCAGATGCGAAAATACATCAATTTCTGTCTACAACGAAATTACTTTTACATAACACTTTTACGATATTTTTTGTCACTCTACGCAGCAGATGGAGAAACGTATATGAGAAAGTATGTGCAATGGTTTTGCACCACTTGTTTAATTGTGTATTAATTATGATTTTACTAATATCCACTGTACATGCAGGATAATGAGATATTAATAACAGGTATTAAAATACAACGGCAGGTAAATGATCATCCAATTACAGCTACGACCCAAATCAATATTTGAAATACCTAAATGAAACCAATTATTGCCTAGTCACGTAAAATACTATCAAAAATAAGTGATACTGGGCACTATATACTTGGGATTTAATGTACTCAAAAGAAACACATGAAATCCACAATGTATCATGCATTGTGAACAGATATCACCTCACGCAGATTTAACCTTCTACCTTGACGGAAGGAAGCTGAATCATATCGCGTACTCATAAAATATTTACAGAGCGCCACATTATTTCTGAACACGTATACAGTAGCGCTGTCACCGCTAGGGTTATGAAGCAATGCAGACGTGACGGCCGTATGAACGAGAGTCAAAGAACGAGTCACGGCATCAGCGTGACACGGAAAACAAACCACAGACTGGTATTCAATTCGAACGCGCAACGTGCTCCGAAACACTCATACATATATGTAGGTCATATTAGCATATTTGTCTCATCAGGCATTCTACAACTGCTACACTTCGTTTATAAAGAACATCGGCAGTCAATAAGTTGCTGATGCATAGTATACTGCAAAGAAAACTATCATCAACAAAACAGTTACATAGGCCAGTTGGATCTGAGTCAATATACATGTGAATTGCGAGGACCAATTTTTGAAGGACAAAGAGTAAATTAGATTTCATATTTGATGTTTTATTACACACATAGGGTTAATACTTTGAAACTCATCCAACGGAAATAAGAAGGCAAACGTTAAGTTCCTCTAAACAAGGACGATCGATTCCCAGCTCGTCGCTATTTTCATCTGACCGAAAGTTATCACATACCTTCTCCACGTGTAGGGTACACGAAAGAAACATATGCAAGGATGTGTTAGCTGCCGTAGAAGAAACGCGTTCAATTTCCGACGCTGCATAACATCAATTTTCAATAGTTGTCAGCTTAGATACTGAAAATCGAGAAGGGGACGGTCGGAGACGGCTTCGTACAGTAATGTCACGTTGAAATAATATTTGTCTAAAAATAACATCACATAAGGATTGCTCTTGAAGTTACAAACAGGAATTTACGTGTCGATACACTTCCTATTCAACCCACGAAAAGAATAATGAATGTTTTTTGTTTTGTCATACCTTTGTAGTAAGGGTTTCTTCTCGAGACATGAAAATCCAAGAACATAATAAATATGACACGTAGTTTCAGTAAGGTCAGATATTTTAGACCAGGAGTAAAAGAAAGGATCCGGAGAAAACCTTGAAAACTATCGTAAGTAAAAGAAAAACAAGTCTCGTTCACAAATTTCTCTTTTTCTCTCTTGCAGATTCGCATCCATTATGACACCATAATTTTAAAAATTGATAAAACATTGTCGTGAAATCATATTGAATGATTCTAGTTTACATTTCAATTTGAAATGAATAACCAAACTTTTAATGAAACTTAACATTTAAGAACTGAATGTTTACATTTTGAGTAAGGGGTATTTAACACTGCGTAGTTCGAATTGTATTTTTCGTACATCGAGCATTTCATTTTTGAGAGAACTATACAAAAAAACCCACATAAATTGAAAGCATATAGTTTAAGCATTTAAGATAGAAATTGGAAGAATCAATTTTAAATCAGGTGATGTGTATAACCTTGTGTTACTACAACAATAGGAAATTAAATTTCGGAAAATACAAGTCAATTATGTTAGCGTGCAAATTTTCTGAATTCAGTTGTCTTAATTAATAGTAAATATGAAAGTAATATGATATTCCAATCTAACCTCCCTCTAAATAACCCCACTCCCATGCATGAATGAAAACCAAACTAAAATAACAAATCATAAATTAAATATGTAATTAACAATGGCTCAAAAAACAATTCACTGAACCAGAAAAGGATTTTGTATTATCTCAATGATACATACAAAATATTGTTCATTTTTTTGTCTATTAAATGTGAAATAAATTACAAGAACGTAATAGAATTGCATATATAATTTTGATTGTAGAGTACCGGAACAGAGGAAGACATCAACTAAGTAATCAATCTCGCAATTGCAGAATTAGTTTTCATTAATCAATTCAAAAATAAATTCATCTTCTCTCCTGCATAGTCGATGTCTGTACAATTACGTCTAATAGGAGCGAACCTGATGATGTAACTGGGGCACACACGAGCGCTGTGGCTCCTCACGCACCCAATTCCGGGATATTCGGAACACTGCAGTGATACGCATGGGAGATTTCAGATATAACGCTCAGACTCACGGAAGATTAAAACATTCTACCACATACACAAAGGGAGGAATATATTTCTGTATAAAATTCTAACTGATCAGTATTTTGTAGGGAAAAATAAAAAACGGTAAATAAATAAATAATAACTCGCAAATATCATATTTATTCATCTTGTTTATATAATGGACGTTTATAATAAACTAAATAAAATTTCTACCGACACATCGAACGGCAGAAACAATATCAGGGCACGGGAATATCATTATGACAAATGCGTATGTGACAGACTGAAAAAACACGGAATATATTTTGTTTCGTTGTGTACGTTACAGTGAAGAAAGAGCTAGATATATAGGGAAAATAAAGAGACAGAATGAGATTGGAACAAGTGAATAATTTCAAATTGATAAAAACGGAAGAGAAGATCAATTTTTTTTAAACCTACGAGGAATAAATTATGGGAGAGTTTGTAAATTTGGGCAGGGTTGAAATTCGGCTAACATGTGATTACGTATGTTATTGTTTGAGTCAGTTGATGTCTTAAGAGCGAACATGAGACCAAAACGTAAATAAATAAATCACATAGGACAGGAAGCATCACTCATTTTCTAAGTAAAACGTTATTGTCGAGATAGTAACTGAGGGTTGATCCCAATGCCCCGATCCCGATTCAATACTTTTTACCTCAATCGTCGATCACAAATTCCATTACGACTCCTTAAAACTAAATTCCATGTTACATTTCTACACTTTCCTTTCAAACAAAAATTGCATTATTTTGTCAACAGATCAATTTTACTACACTTTAGTTTATATTACATTACCGTTTACATTATGTATTTTCAAACGTATTCCTATCTGCCTGCATATGTTTATAGTTGCTTTTCTTTATTCATATTCTGTTCTTCGCTTATCACACATTCGTAAGAATAAAGGAAATCCTTCAGAACGTTCATGATTCATGTTCTTTCTGACATGTTAAGCGGTTCAATATAATCACAGATTTCAGGGAAAGAAAGTAATTTTGAGCGAAGTCGTCTATAAGAAAGTTTATAAAAAGTATACAAAACTTGTGATAACTTTTGGTCAGTGAAAATCTGGGAATCGAACCCTGGACTCCTGATTTGATCGCAGGTAATACCCCTACGATCATTGCAGGAGTCTCGGGTTCAATTCGCGGCTTGTCACCATTTTCACCTGATCGAAAGTTATCACATACCTTCTCTACGTGTAGGTTCACAGAAGAAATATATGGATATAGAAAATTTAAACAATTATACACAAATATATTTACATAAACTGATTAAGGACTCTAAACATTACTTACCTCGGCAGTTTATTTTTCATCCGGAGAATTTTAGTATAATAATCGAACTAAGAAAAATTGATTTAAATAAAATGAATCATTTGGGCATAACATGCCATACGATTATTTGGTCTTTCTAATTTTATAAATATGGCTACAGAAAGCTAACATGACAGTAAAAAAGAGGTGTGTTTGACTGAGAGAGCATTCATTCAGCAAAACATAATTAATATGAGAGAGAGTCGTAGCTTATCGTTCCAAAGTAAATAACGAGGAACGACAGTTTGCCTTTCGAAATCCATCAACGTTCCAGCACACCTGCGACCGTTGATAACGGAATCGCGTCCTTAATTGAAAACAATCCATGTCCAGCTCCACATGACAAGACTGATATACTCCAAATATCACACGTGGGTGTTACAAAGCACTTGAGCACATGTATTGTTACAATGTTTGGGTGTGACAGAATTTAGCGGCAGAAAAAAATAATGAATCTCACATCTATCTACGTTGCTCTGTCGACGAGCAGCAAAACGACAAATTTTTCAAACAAATGTCCAACGTCGACGAAAATTGGATCGTATACAATAATGTGACGTGATTAAGGCCATGCCCTGAACGAAATGAGCAATAATTAACCACTTCAAAAGCATACCTCCATTCAAAAGTATATACATGTAATCGATTATATACGTACAAGCGGAGGGTTCGGGACAGCAGTATGGGGAATTCCGGAAACCACAGAAGAAAATGTTAATGCTGGCCTACAAGAAGGACTAAATTTAATGAAGATCTAAAGTTGAATTGCATTGAAACGATATTCAGGAAATTTATAACAAATATACAGTGATTAAGTAACGACGTCTACTTAAAATGTATCGTAAATGGATAGAGATTTCACTTAAAATAGCGACGCGAAATTCATAATTTGACGTGTTCAAATTGATTGTAACATATTTAAAGGAGAAACATTCACACAAAATATCTCATCCCTAAACATCTGTACTCCGTGATTTTCATCAAATTCGATAGACATGTTTGCGATAACAACATTTTTCTATTGAGTGTATTTTATTTTACATATGTGCAATGAATATATATATATATATATATATATATATATATATATATATATATATATATATATATATATATACACACNTATATATATATATCATATTGTATATATCGAATTACTTCATTGTATATATCTCGTCGCATATATTATTTATGTATTATTTACAGTACAATAAACATATAATTATTGCTCGCTTGAATGGATAGAAAAAATTTAAAACAGACTCTTCCAAAGACACACCACTCACCGCGATATAAGCTTTTAGCATAGCATCATACACTAAGTGAGACCATAAAGTACGACTAAAAATAATAAAGTATACCAATGAGAAATTATTCCCCTATCACCAAATACGGTTCGAGTTTGAATCAAAAACGTATTTAAAAGCTCTGAATTTCCAATGAAATAAACAATAAAATGCGTTACATTGTAACAAGACTACTGTGAAGAAAATACGTGAGGTACTTATAGCCTTTCTCCCTATATTTTATTGAGAGTATTAGTATTAATATCATTTCTTAATGTACTCTATATTACCTCGCAATTATTTATATTCAGCAATTTTCTTTCCTGGTCATTACACATTTACATAAATTTATTCAATACGTACAGCAGTTTAGATTACTTCACACCACTTTGTCAATTTCAGAATATAATTCATCTCCGCGATGTAATAAATACAGAAGAAACAAAGTAACTCGTCGTATTATAATGATCTCCTCCGTCCTCTTGAACCCTGTGCATCATCCTCGTTTCTTTCGACCCGTACTGATCCTCCACCGTCCTAATTGCATACTTGTGCGTTATGCGGATGAATCGTACAGCTGCACTCGACATCCTTCGCATTTCGCGTCGTCTCCACCGAATTCGCCCGCGAAACAGCTCCTATCGCCCCTTCCTTCCCTGTCTGTCCGCTGGCGATGCGATGCCGCGCGCTCCTTCGACGCGACCTTTCACAGCGAGCCTTCGCGCTCTATATTTAGCGGGCACTGTGGGCAGAAGAGGCGCACACAACCAGCTCCCTCGCTCCTCCGCCCTGCAGCGAGCAGCAGACTCGCTCCCGGTCCCCCGCACACTGCTCACCATGTGGCGGTGGTCCTCAAATCATTCACAAGTGTAATTATGTTTTCTGTCTGTAGGTATTTCAATTAGTTTGTGCATTAGTTTTATGAATAAGAGTAACTAGTAACGATATTCTCATGTACAAATGCCTGCTGTTCTTGTTACTCATAATTTCTTATTATTCTTAATATTTATTAACATTATTCTTGGGATTTTTTCCAGTGTACCTTCGGGTAGAAGCGGATTTTTATACACTCAATGTTCCTGCCGTCTTTTGAAATAATAAATCTCGAATTTAGATTTATTTTTATAGTTACTATTTATAAACAATATTTTCCGAATACTATATATTTTATAATAATACGTACTTGTGAAATATGTTATGTGTTTTATTAACTACAAATTTAATAAAAAGTTGGTATTCTGTTAATATTAAAACAAGTACCGAACTACTTTTATTCATATCTTAGGAATAAAGTGCTGAAATCCACCTCTACCTTAGGACCCTTGATCGGAACTGACGGAATGGTCCCATGTTTGTTTACGGAGAGTAAATTAGTTTATTGTCCTCCAAGTAGTCACACGAAGTATGTAACTGCATGTTTGACAATAATTTATTATTATTCATAAAATAATACACAAGTCGATAAAATTGAATGAAACTTACATTCTGAACGATAAAATGGACGAGTAATTTGATTTAGGTCGTCTTTCAAAACTCTTAAACCATCTTCCGGGAATATGTCGAGCGGGTAACTAACAGAGTTTTCACTAACCGATCGACATAGTTGGGCAATGTTGTTGGAATCCGACACTAGCAAGCCACAATCTCTTGTGATGTAGCAATGATAGATCTTGCGTCTTTTACCACACTTATCCACTGGGTAGGATAACTCTCGGTGTCAAACCGTTCGACGCTGCATTTTTCGAGACGAAAGGTGAAAACGTAAGAGGCAGTGACATGGTTTGTTTACAAATCACCAGGTACGTCCAGGCAAAATATCCCAACGCAATCCTGTGTTTCGTCGGGAAGTGGACTGAAAATGGAACGAACTCGAAGGAACATTAAGTGAAAAACAATCCAGAAAAAGACCATTCCCAAAACCACAATATCAAAACATCAAGCACTGTTATCAATTGATGTTCTTTCATCCAAATTGTATGCTTCGTGTAATATTATCGTAACGAAAAAACATTTCATAAGCTTTAACTATTTAAGTTTTTAATTTGTTTCTCTTCACAAATAGGAGAGTAATTTTTTTACTGATCCTCAAGATCACGTATAGTAACATATGTTATTCAGAGAATTAGGTAATTCATGTAATACAGAAAAGAAACTAACAAAATTTTATATAGTGTTTTTAAAGAAAAGTTATTGGCAACATACGCTGCATCCATATGTGAAGTTCTTTCATCCCGATAACGCTCAACTATCGGCCGGTTGAATTTACCTTTCCGGTAGCGGAGCTATCCAACGTACAGAGCGCGGTGAGTGGCAATCTACCATTACCGCATGGATAAGTTGTCCGAGTAGAAATATCCGGCCGTTAAGGACGCTGCTGAAGATGCTAGAAAGAGTACTTTATTTACTTGGATATATGGCAGATATTACTTTTCCCCACTTGCTAATTGAAGGCAAGTTTCACTCGGTTTCATATTCAGCATGAAACAATGTAAACAGGACATCAGAACAGTCATGAATAAAATATGATAATGCACAATGTAACACCATGTAACTCAGGTACAATTACCTACGAATACTGTTTATACCAGCTTGGTTAGACGAAAGACAGCTGTCACTTTTTAATTTAGGTATTCAGGTAACATCCTTTTCAAATGAGTCAAGTAGCGTCTATTCTTGATGTAGTTCTTAATTCTGTTATCTTGGAAAGGAAATGGTGAAAGATAAAATAATGAGTCGTCATCATACCTTTTAATGCTCTAACATACGGTACGTCATTTGTGTGATTTGCTCCGGTTATGCGGAAAAAGAACGAAAAATCAACGGGACATTTGCGTATTAATTTATATGATTATAGTTATTCATAATTCTCATTATTCATAAATTTTATTCGTAAAAGTCAATTTTCTAAATGGTTATAATAGTTTATTTCTATCAATACGCAGTCTTGGCACGGTTGTGTATATAATCTCAGTAGATTTATACTATATGGGTGGGAATGCCATTATTATTAATCTCGAACTTTCACTGACATTTATAAACTATTTTTTTAGAATAATAAATTGATAAGAGCACATATTTGTTAAATTACTTATTTTAGAAATATTAAATCCGACACTATCTTTGGATCATTGCTCGGAAATGATGGGATTGTACCATACTTGTCTCAGGAGGGTAAATTAGCTTATTGCTCCCCGAGTAGTCATATTCAGTTTGCAACTGCTTTTTATAACGCATTTTTAATTATAACACATATTATTCACATTTTTTAATCAAGAAAGTAATATAAACAGTGAAGTCTCTTGACTCCGTTCGTAAGAACCATGACTTGCCATTAGATTGTAGAGACCCAAGGCGTAGACGGCAATGGCGGGCAGGACGCAAAGCGCGAACAAACATTAAGTCTATGTGGAATATCCAATGAAGTATTTCAAATAAAGCACTGGGTATAGAAGCCTATTTCTGGAAAGCTCATACTCGCTTCATTCACCGCGCTCCACTTCCGGTTTCTTGAAGTTCTAAATTTTGAAAATATGATACAAGTATTTTGGTGGTTCAGTTAATTCTGCGTCAAAAGTCAAACTATCCCTGAACAGACCCCGAAGGTTCCCAAGGGGTTCGCTTAGGGTAGAGCTCCGCAGTTACTTAACCTCGGCACTAGAAGGAGGAGATGAGCACAGCAACTCGCTCCGACCGGTTTGACCCCAGGATAAACCCTGGTACTCATTTTACAGCAGACAGAGAAGGCCAGGGAGTCAGTCTGGATGCAGAGGTGTGATGAAAAATCGAACCCTTGACCAGCAAATCAGCCCTCTACTCACTGAGCCACGCTGACTCCGTTAATGATGGCTAATCCGCATTTCTGTACGCCACACCGTTTTAAAGATAAAGCGAAAATACATTATGTAAATATGAGTTATCACGTTGGCGCCTTTTTTTGGATCAGCCTATAAGGTAATTGCAAAGAGATGAAGGTGGAAAATATTTCAAGCAATATGTACTCTAATTTGCAGATATGATGTTCAGGAGTGTACTATGTAAGATTGTGAACATTAATAGGTTTAAAACGATTAATTTTTTTAACGTTATGAGTTTGGTATATTATAAATTCTTTTCTTAAGGTGTTTTTTCTGTTTTCTCATATTTTTATTCCAATAAAGAGTTAATTAGTTCTATTGCATTTTTGTTATGAATTATAATTGGAAAGTTGAGTCGGGCACACTACCGATTTTTTGTTTCGATTCGGTATACCCTTCGTTATAATTTAGCATACACAAAAACTTATTTTTAACAACAAGTGTCTAGTCAACAACACTTGAGCAACAGTATTAACAAGTGTCATAAACAATATTTGAAAATTCAAGAGAAACAAAAACTTTTGGGTACATTTTTAAATACATAATTCGTGATTTTATCCAAATTAATTCTTAAGAAAGAAATTTCATCTCTAACTACCCCGTTAAAATTGGAATTTCGAAATATGCATGCATTCGTTGTGAGCCCCAACAATACAAAGCAACATACCACCAAAACTTCATGTTCTTATCTAAAATGGTTTTATTTCTCTGCATAGATGAATAAGTGAGAGAATGAGTCAGCCAGTCAATCAGTTACTGTTGATAACGCCCCTTACAATATTAAATGTATTTTAGTATTTACTTCTCATACATCCAGAAGAGCAAAATGGGATCGATCCGCTTCGAAGACTTCCATTGCAAGATGTTTTTTTTCTTCTTCATTTTAATTTACATATAGTACATTTACATGTCTAGCATTATGAAATCTATTCATAATATTGTATAACTGAATTTTCATTTCTTTATTTTATTATAAATGAATTATATTTCTACAGCAATTTTTATTTTCTGTGTAAATGAATCAACTACTAGTAAGCAGTTCTGCGCAAGCAGAAGATGAAGCCAAGGAGGAGGAAGGGATATTTAACAATAATAATATTTAAAATAATAATAATAATAAAGTTTCTTTATTTTGGCGAGACTTAGATCATAAGGTCTGCTTCTCCGTGTAACCGTTTAAAACATTTACATTTTAAAATACAAGATGAGAATAGGGAGGATTATATTTACATTTAGCATAGATCGACAACCTCTTCCCATTAAAATCGGACCAAGCATGTCAACAAATGAAAGGAAAAATTTGTCGGCACAAAATTTTGTATTAAAAAAATGATCAAAATATATTGCCATTTTTTGTTTACTATATAACATTTAACGATACGGAGAAAATGTGATTTTACGTGTGAAGTATTAAGAAAATGTGCATATCAAACGGAATAAATTTACCTATCAACTAGACTAATCGATAGCTAATGACCGATTTCAATTGATAGAAAATTAAATAGATGGATGGATAGATAGGTACAGAGAAAGAGAGAAAGATTAAAGAAAATGTATCAACCACACGTGGGGTAAATTTAACTACCAACTAGACCATTAGCTAATGACTGATTTTAATTAAAAGCAATCTTTTAGAAGTTTCAATCATTTCAGAGAAATGCTCTCTCATTACAGGCGATTGAAATGCAAGCATGGAACAAGTACGTGCACATCGTAACGATTTGAGGCGGTGAATTCTACTTCAAGGCAGAAATACATCCTTAATGGACTCAGGAAGTTCGCAAACTTACGGAAGCGCAATGTCGTTGGCATGTTAGTGCGCCACGCAACTTGCATGATTAAAAGCCCTCGAGCAGAGAGAGTTCTTAGGATTTCAATCCAAAGAACTAAGTTCCACAGAGAAAAGAGATAGCTTTGCTAACAGTCTCTGATAGCGTCCTCAGGCCACATATTCACTGTATGTCGTAATCGAAGTTAATACGATGTGCACTGCCAATACCAGAGTAATTATAAACACGAGGATATTATAACGCCTAATTTATTGTAAAAAAATTATTTTACACAGCTTATGACCACGGAGAGAATAATCCATATCCGAGAACAAGGATCCAGCTTATGACCACGAAGAGAATAATCCATATCCGATAAATAATCCCATCCGTTTCATAGAAGAACCCGAAGAAAAATGAAGAGACGTCCGTTTTCTAACGCGTCATTCAACGACATAAAGAAAATCCAAATTTCTCATAAGTTACATAACAATTTAACTTAGCATACACAACCCTTGTTAGGCCTCTACTGGAATATGCATCGGTAGGATAAGATCCAGAGAGAAAACATCAAATAGAAGAATTAGAAAAAAAAATCAGAAAAAATTCATAAACATGGGCAACAATGCGAATAATTATATAAAAAATCGCCAAATTCTTCCGTGATGTCTCTTTAGTAGAGTTAAAATGAACCAGTTTGGCGGAGTGTTAAAGCGTGATTAGAAGAACCGACTAGATTTGGTAGAAAAGATCACTTTTTCAAAATGAGAAGAAGGATAGGGAAAACAGGGTAGGAAAACACTCGTTTCTCAACAGATCAATTAGGGAATGGAACAAGTTACCCGCAGATGTCGTGGAAGCACATGCTCAGGAACCTCAGGAATTATTTAATAAAACGACCTTATTTCACACACTGATGAACTATTCAAGAAACTAAACAACATTTCGACCCCATCAACAGGTAAGTGATGATGCTCACTCGCTTGATAACCTCTCTGTGAAATAAGGTCGCTTTATTCTATAATTATGATTCAACAGACTAAATAGAATATGAATCTCACTTAAATTCAAGAACACTGGAGAAAAGGTAAATTACAAGTTACTAAGTAAAATGAATTCCTCAGATTTACAGTTTTTTTAAATTTTTCATGTATTAGTGTCTTCCCCACTATGTACTTTCTCATGTATGAATGTTATTTTGTGTGTATTTTATATGTAACGCTTATTTAATGTGTATTTACTTTGTAATTTTGTATTTGAATTTTGTAGTATTTGCAGTTATTGTGCCCTTCTGTTATGTGATTTGTACATGTATTCTTTATAAATGCTGCCACCGAATGAGAACTCATTAGAAGTAATAAATACTATTACATTCTATTCTCTTCTAGACTAAAATTACTTGTATTACGGAAGATTTTGAATGATTTTTTTATTGGCATCCTTTCCGGCATTTTCTAATTTGATACAATATATTTTATGATTAATAACATGTTTATGCGGGTGAACACAAAAATAATCAATGAATTTGTCAATTCTTGACACATTGCTTTGTTAATGACGGCATACTCCTATTTTTAATACTTGTATGAAGTTTTATCGTTTTATCAAAAAAGAATGTAAAACCATTCAAATAGAGTATGAAAAATGTCCATAATCCGAGGAACTTAGAAAATATGAAGGAAATATTGTGAAAAATTGTGATCTCATGTTTTCTCTTCGAGTGCGTTAATACTTTCTTTATTTTAGTTTGTAATATTTGTACTATTCTTCATTAAGTAAAATAACGTTTCTCAAGAGTTGAAACAACTAGAAAGTCTTATTATGGACGAAAGAATACAATACAACTAAGAAGCGGTATACGCTCACTATAGACTGGGAGGAGCATCTTGTTCAAAGAGTTGAGCGCAGGTGTTACGTTTTTGAATGGGGAAGCATATCGCACACCTTCAGGTGAATACTAGAGTCGGGTAGCTCGCGTGATTCAGAGAGGATGAAAGAAGAAGAGAACGTCACTCAAACGGTTCCACTTCATTCCGTGTCATCTGTAAGAGAGATGAGTGAACACCTGAGTCTTTTCGACTCGTGGAACAAAGATGTTGGGTCTCGTGCGTGAATTTCCGCCAGGAGACAAGGAGTAAAGCAACTATCCTATTAGACAAAATTTGCGTATTGGATTACAACGTACAGAATGACAGAGTAGTTAAATGATTTCATTCATCTATATCTCCCTGTACGTAGGGCATGCTAGCCCTTTCGCATTTTCATTGTGGCACCAAACAATCGTCACATGCAGAAAATTAAATTTGTTTTATCTGGTTTCACCGTGCTTTTAACCCACCACCTGATGAGGTTTATTACAGCAACGGGCAAAGTTTTGGGTGATAATAATAATTATTGTTATGTATTATTATTATTATTATTATTATTATCATTATTATTATTGAAAACCTTGGATTTCCTTACTTGGTGAAAGGCTGATTTATTGAAAGCTCAAAGTAAATAAAAAACAGTATATGGAATCACATTTTTTCGCATATTGCAATTAAAATTATGTCACAACATAGATATTATGATGAGAGTTAAAATTTTGCCATCGAAGCTACAGAAGATCAGAGAAGAGTTCCATTCCGAACATAAAAGATTTGCATGTTTTGAGTATGCAATTCGTCGATTTGCCTACTAAAACTGTCTAATGAATCGATATGAGAAGCGATCATCTTTGAATATATATTTCATCAATTTTCGTATAGTGTATTAAATTATATATTGTATTATTTTATATAATACTTTGCGTAATATATCGTGTCATTAATATTATATCTGGTATGTCCTCTTTGATCCAATTTTTTTTACATGTTTCACATTACTTTTAGGAGTCGCTTCAAAATATCCTGATAATGTAAAAGGGTGATGTCAGGAGAGAACGATATGTAGAAGCACAGATAAGTCCGGCAGGTCATTCATGTCGTATGAAAACATACTTCATCGTTTCAAGGGGGACATAATTCCCTAGTCACCATATAGAAGGTGCGGTTAATTGACGTTCCGGTGTGTACCAACTCCGTAAAACCATGGAGACTACTGAAAGGAGCCCGAACTCCGTATTCTCGTACATTGAGTGTTTGGTGACCAAATTGTAATATTCGAATAGTTCCACTTCTTGCCAATCACAACGCCGTTGATTATAAGTTGGCTACTTGAAGATCATGGCATGGAGACAAGGGAGATCATGGAGTCTCCATGCCAACTTTCGTATATGAGCGGCAAAACGGATCGCGAAAAAACGAATGACACGTTCGTTGGTTTGTACGTAAAACTCGATTCATTTGTTCATAGGTTGTCAAAAACAATCGAATCCTCACAGGAAACAAATGTTTGCACTCCGGGAAAATTAAGTTTTGAAACCACGTGAGATGAGTAACACTTCAGTCATAAACGAACATTTGAAACATCATTATTCACTAAGAACAGAAGTTAGTTCAATCAAGAAATAGAGCGATCGATTCAACTACTTTGCAACGTGCATTATATTGTTTCCTTTACTAACAATAATAAATTTATTACCAAAAAATCAGTTACAAACTATGGCCACAAGGAGACGTGTGACCTCAAAGAGGGTAATAAACTAATTTACTCTCCGGAAGTACGCAAGGAACTATCCCATCAATTCCGATCAAGGGCTCTTAGGCAGAGACGGATTGAAAATTTCAACACACACATAATATAAGATAAGAATAAAAGTAGTACGGTACGTGTTATAATATTAACAGAATACCACCAAATTTGTATTTAATATAACAAAACAGTTATTTCACAAGTAAGTATTATTATAAATTACAGATTTATTATGGATTAATGAACATTCATTATTATTCGATCATTTTTTCAATAAGAAGCAAAATTTTTGTTCAAGTCCCTTAACGATTCAAAATATTATGAAATGGAGATATCCTAACGAAGGAGGACCATTCTCATTTGAAACACATTTACGTGGATAGTATTCTTAACAGTTTTTCTTCCGATCTCGAATTTCCGTCTTCCTTCTCAAGAGCTCACAAGTCTCACGAATTGTTCCCACATTCCTATCCTCTTCACTTCCATTCTTCAAAGCTGAATCATGACTAGCTTCCGCAGAGGCTGCCTGGATCGACGAGAGCGGTCCAACGACAATGAGGTGGAGACGTCGAGCTAATTAAGACTTGGAAGCGAGACGACGGCTTGGCAATGACGTCATCAGCGGCGTGTGTACGGAAACGATTGGAATGCTCATGATGTAGGACTACTTCACGTAACCGCGTAGTGGGGTGTTCGGTCTTCGCAAATTCATTCGGCCTTAGTGCAAAACATTTAAAGAGAATTTGAACCCAGGCGTCAGTGGAGAAACAGATTGACACCTAGCTTCACATTACATTCAGAAAAGTACACAAATACGATTTCAATGGGGGACTAATAATTCTTTAAATTATAATTACAAATATATAGAAAGCACAAGAATAAAAAATCGAAATGTCTGCAGCGTATAGTCCCCATAAAACTGTTTTGAACTTTCATTAGTATGATTATCAAAATTCTATGTAGCATACATACCGGTAAATGCATAACAGTACTACGGGGAAACTACAAACTTATTTCATTTGCTTAAGATTTATAGTTAACATCGTGACCAATGTACGGAATTACTACATTCGTGTTTTTAGAGCTAAAAAGAATAAATATATACGAGTCAACTTTGTATGTTTTACTCGAAGACCAATTTCATCCTTCTCAGACAATAATTGATTTCTTCGCAGCTGCATTCATGCTCATAGTTTTTTTTCTGGCAATGAATTATGTATATCTAGCAGAGCTGCCCGGCGTTGCCTGGAATTTCAAAAGAAACTTAAACGAGTCATTTCTGGACATTGTGGTATTAAAACACCGGTCAACAGGTCTGGAGTTTTTAGCTCATTTTGCTTATCCGAGGTTCTTATATAATATTTTACATTCACATATTAATTTCCATAAATCTCTGCTCTCATGACATAACATTTTCACTTCTGTTAACTTTAAAAATTAAATACAGGAAGGAAACCTACAAAATGCACACAGTAACGTTTACTTCTATCTACGTGATAACGAATTATTTTAAAATTCAGACAGGAGGAAAATATACTTGACACAGAAAGCTAAATAAATTAAACGCATAGTTAAGACCTCTGAATTCTTTTGTTTTCGTTTCACTTTTAGTTTACGTACTTGAAAACAATGTTCTTCAAAGTCTTCATATAATTTGGTTCTACAATACGGTCACGTAAATTATACGCCAATTTTAATTGTATTTCTGCTCTCGTAATTCATCAACATTAATCATGCTTCGCAAATTAGTTGTAATAATCCTTAAATAAATATATACGGAGTCCTTTGAAGTTTCAAATAATATCATCGATTACTTTTACCGGCATCCATGGCACAGACATTCCAAATAATTTAATTTTATAAGTATATATAACACATCAGTCCCAAGACACGTCTACGACTGTTGAGTTTGCCTTGGAAATATCGGCTATCCATTGCATCATTCTGTTAACATACATTCGTGAGCAGCAATATAGCGGGTGACAAGATATCAACGGGCCATGTGGCTACCAGAGAAAAAAGGGACAGGTTAGAGAGCAATTTTGATGCACGATTATTAAACTTACTAATTATCATATCAGACAGCGGTTTTGAAACTTAAAAGCAATTGGCTTCCCAAACACAGAAAACAATGGTGATCTTTCAAGATAAAATTGTTCTTTCCAGAATATTAATTTCTAGATAAATCAATGTCTAGAAAGTCTAGTATCGTAAAAGTGTAAGAGTAATAGTAACCGCAATCTACAGACTAGATCGTATATATCATGTATAGAAAGAGAACATGCTTATTTACGCAATCGACCTAATCGTTCTAAGCTTTTGCGAGATAATTAATACATTTGATTGCTAACTATTGAAATTTCAAAACAAATACTAAATATTGTGAGTCAATATCAATAATTCCTCCAGCCGACAAAGCACCTGAGTACAACGAGGTCACATAAATAACAATAGCTCAAATCCCCTCTCAATTAAGTTGCATTATATGAAACAAATCCAATATTTTATGAGACCTTCAAAACGATATTATATCCATAAATCCTTTTCGACAGGAAAATACCTTCACAAAAATGAGTTTCAATCAGGACTAACATGTACAATCACATAAATCACTGCGTCTAAGAGCAAGCCGGAACACCAAACGCATAAAGTCGTTTCAGAAATAAATCTCGAATTCGGAAGGTTATCCTTACGTCAAGCCAGAGAGATAAAGCAACTGTAAACCGTTTATTGCACTCTCTCATATAACACTGGTAACGAACAAGTCAGATATAAAACTCATGGATCCAAACAGTAAGAGAAAAGAGAATTTGATGTTTTGCTCCAATTCCGAATGGCTTCTGCAGCGACTTTTACGAGTGTCCACTCTCTTCTCTTATTGACTCCTCAATCAGCTGTCAATATAGACGGTCGATCAATGACTCACACTTGGTCGGTCACAAGAGAAATACTTAATTCGTGTTACACTACGTCTTAAACGTTCGATAACAGTGAAATCTTCAACAGAACACAGATAGTGAAGAAAATCAACGAAAACACAAAAGGTAAAATTTACGACAGAAAAGAAGTCCAAACGGGAATCCCTACATAGAACTCTAGAATATCTAAGAGTTATTATTGTTAAACCGTAACTATCTGCATAATTTTTATTATTAAAACATAAAAAATATAAGAGACGTCGAACTGATCTCCGGGGAATTTCAAATAATATTATCTAATACTACAAGCCATTGTAAACAATTTTAGGAATGTAAGTAAATGTAAATGTCGACGCTGAGTTGTTTATCTTTTTCTATAAACATTAAAAAAGATAAACTCATCAAATATCTCAAGTAGGTATCGGATAACTTAGCAGAGAATAGTACGGACATTATCGCCGATGAAATGTCTTAATTGATGAATTAACTACACACAAAATAATACCAGCGCAAGCGAAGCTGGGCAACTAGGTTTGTTCATCATTAACTACTGAGAAGGGAACAATTTTCTCAAAGAACAATCTTTGGAAGAACCATTGCTTCATAGTTATGATAAAATCAGGAAAAGATAATTTCAAAAAAAAAATGTATACTCCTTAAAGAAGTTACGTAATGTTTACGCGAGAATGTTTATGGGTCATTGGAGTTAGAGTAATTTTGTAATAAACTAAAATAAATAGTTTATTGTCAAAGAGCAGATACAAACCTCGCATGAATTGGGGGATTGGGGACGTAATTCATCCCTAATATCTACAAATAAATGTCAAACAAATATTAGAAGACCATGGGAGCTCATATTTCAAGGCATTTTTAATACTTTTTTCGTACTCCAAAAGTATTAAGGTGCCCCTCGACTGCAAGGGGATATTTTAAGACCAGTTTTAAAATGCGAAAAACAAGGTATTCTCTAACATTTCATTAGCGGTTTCCTAGGAGCTCAAAAAATCACAGGATTGGCAATATTTGTTTACATATGTTTAGAAGTTCTTTTTCCTCCTGAAATGATTTCTCGTTATGGATTCACAGTGCAATACAAACGAACAAATAAAGTTTCGCCGTAATTAATGTATTATTAAATTATTTAGTTTCAAGTAAACTAATACGTTTGTTTCGTATCAAGTAACCTATTTTCATTTAATTTTACTGGCAAATAAAGACTTTTCCTGTTGCACAAGTCAGAGTTTCATACTTCACAAATGCTCACCCCTACTGCACAAGCTGTGCAATACCACACGTTTAAAAAGACCCTGAAAAATTCAAAAAATGTACGGTCTTGAAGAACAATTTATTAAAATATCGGGAGCATGTAATCGCTGATAATCGGATACATTTCAAAAAAATGAAACATTAATGAAACTCACTCATCTATTAGTAAGTATCGCAGAACGGAATTCCAAATTACAAACACGGTATAAGGGAAAGCATTCAAAATTAGAATACTCCGTATACTGCTTGCATGATAAAGTAAAAATTCAATCATACGGTACAGATAGAGACTACTTTCAACGAGAGAACGAAATTCAATTTATCCCTAAAATTTCATTGAAATTGATATCTATGGTGATTCCCCTTTTACTTAGGGAACAATGAGAATACTAAAGAGAGGCAAAGAATTTATTCACTCGGAAAGTATCTCTATAACTTAAATTCTACCTTTGGTAAGCTTTTTTCATGACCTATCGCATGTTGTCGTTAAACTATGATAGACAATGAGTTAAATAAAAGATTATTCTTTAATCGTTTATCTCTCCCCAAAGTGCAATTTCTTGAATATCCTTTCGCAATTTTTAGAATTGTAGCGAATCGTATCTCCATCGATGTCATCAAAGGTAGTGATTTACAGGAAAACAGCAAATGGAAACACTCAACTGCTCCACCCTAAAACGGAAATTTTTTTTTTTTTTTTTTGGTGGGGCTTTAGGGCTCGTCAACATCGAGGTCATTAGAGCCCAAAAACGGAAATTAGCAAGAGCCACTCAATGTTCCATGCTGCCATTCAACAGAAGATTTCCACATGGACAGAGGATTCAATAATGAACTTCGTGTGAATGAATGAGAGAACTAAACAAACTAAAACTCATTTATCAAATAAAAATGAAAACTATGAAGAAACGTAGTGAAAAAATATATTCGTTCAGAAAATAAATAATTTTTCGCAAATAAGACGAAGATATTTTTTAACTAGAGAGAAAAAAGCATCACAATATTAAAGCTAAGATACCTGTCAGTAACAAATAGTAACACTCAGGACTCATTTTATTCAGTGTGGATTTTCAACATAAAAGATCCCAATAAGAGTTCGCAGCTAACACAAACCCTTTTCTTAATTTACAAATACTATTGAATTTTCCAGATTCAAACAACAATATTGAAAGTTGAAATTTGAGATGTAACTTTGGAAATGATATGTTATTTACAGGACACGCCATGGCACTATTCGTAATTCCTATCTCCCTCTCACATCTCTTTTTCCAAAGCAAAAGCGAACGTTTAGGGTCTCATGGGGTAAGAGATGTATATTATATCGTTTACCAAAACTCGTTCATGAGCAAATGAACGCGTTAATTACATACATGAATTATATGAAAATTACATCTCTCCAGCTTTCCAAATGAAATCGGTAATTTTGTCATTGATCGACAAATTAATAAAAGTCGATCCCATTTTCCGGGGTGATTCGTCGAATAAGTTTTTTGCATAGCATATACAAAGAAAAAAAAACGGAATTTTCAACATACAAACCATAATATAATAAAACATATGTATAATAAAGACTAATTGAATTTAGAAACAGAATACGTAAGAAAAATGTTAAGCACAACAGGGTTTACTATGTTAGAAATGTTTTATTATGGTTAAAAACATTTTATTCAATGAAATTAAATTATTGTGATTTCAGTCATTGGAGGCACTTATGGGGTTTGACATTTGATTTAATGGTTTGAGAAGAGAAGGGTACATCAATACAACTAATGACGTTATCACATCTTTTACCAACTGTAAAATCTGTGGATTCAGCTCAATTTTGCTTTTTATGATGTATCATGTATGAATATATATTTACTTACGTGTTTTAATTTTGAAAAACAAACAAGTTAAATATTTCGAGATTCATTTAGGGCGAAGATGCTCGAGTCTCTCTAGTCGAATTTTAAGCATTATTGTCCATAAAATGCCATTATTGTCATACTTTCGTAATGACGCATTATTTTGTACATTATAAGTGAGTTTTCACAAGAAATACGGAATACATTAGTACAACGAAATCGTCACAACTTCACAAACTAATGTAAATTTGTTATATTTTCAAATTTATAAATGTTTCATAAAGTTGTTTACTTTTTTCAATATGTATTTTGTTTTTGTTTGTTGTCAGTGATTTCTTCTCATTCAACGTAACAACTAATTTAACCATGTAACTATGCTGCTTCTTATGGTCACTGATGACCTGAGATGTTATAAAGCGACATGAAATTTTTAATTTTATGATATTTAATGTTATTGTAAATCCGTAAGTGAAAAATGGTTTTGAAAACGTTGAAATCGGCAGCCTAATTATAAACATGGTTTTCTGTACCTCTCTTTTCAGAAGTAGGAGGTTGCTTATGACTAGAAAATATACGGATATGCCAAATCAAAGTTTAAAGTGCATTTATTGTTTAAAAGTGTATACCTTGGTGCTGCCATTATCGCTCAATGTTCGAATAATGGCGTCAGGAAGCATCGATACATTAACTCTCAGCAATAGACACTCACCATCACAAATATCAATTCTGTACGTTAGGACTACTTTTTCGTCCAAAAAATGCTTGTCTCTTAAAATTTGGGAAACTCCTTTTGGTGAATTATTTTCATCTGTAGATTGGGTTAAACATTATTGTATACTGGGCGTTGTAGTTTATATACTGTACATATTTTAAAAAATTACACCACAGGAATTGTAATCAGCGAGTTCGGTATCCTTTTAAGAACTGTGGAGTGCGCACCGGTTAACTTCTGCCCTTTTATGATAAGCGACTAGATAGGTAGATACAAAATTATTTAGTCATAAATGAGAAAGAAAAATAGTAGCTCATTTAAAAAGGACGATTACAGAGATACAGATCGTAGTCTCAACAGCAATTGAATTAGAAATGGCTGATAGGTTGAAGTACGATCGGCCCTGTCGTCAAGGCGAATGGATTATGTGGACGCGGCACATAATTGGATGTCAGACATTGTGCTGGCCGTTGGTGTAACAGACAAGCGCAATGAACAAAACGCGGAATATCAGCATTAACATACGTCAAGATCGCAGGTGCCTATCGCATTGGACACTCCACCTCAGAGAGCAGGTCGGGGATTTTCATGGTGAGGATGTACCACCAGTACCTCAAGTCGGGGAAAACTATCGCCACTAAAACTCCCGTGATTCACGTGTTCACGACGAATCGCTATGGATACTAGCACGCACCAGACAGAAAACCACTTTCATTGCTCGACAACAAGCAATAAGTAGCAGCACCATCCACCACTCGCTATTAAATATAGCACTCGACGCTACTAAGTTGGTGACTCTCTTGTAATTGTTCATGTATGTTTATCCGACCGATGGAAGGAAAATAGGGGATTATTTGCGGCAAAAATCACTCCACAACGAAAATTTTGAAAGTTCTTGCAACAAGGGCAAACAAAATGGATTACTGAGAGAAATTCGTTGTACAAAACAGTAGAAAACGCATCACCGAGCATACCCAAAATCAATTCTAAACACTGGAAATCATCTTCTATCTACATACAAATCCAACTGAACTGGCTAAATGTGAACGAATAATTCAGAGTAACAAAATGAAACATATTACGCTTTATATTACGTCACGAGCACCACACTGAGTCTTTTACAAAATTTTATTTAGGTTTATTCCTACACAAATCAATAGCTGATTTTGTGTTGACAAATATTAATTATATCAAAAAATTCACGCGAGCAAAGCTGCAGACTCAACTAGTAGGAAAATTTATACGTATTTGAACTGCACCACAAAACCGGTGTGATGCTTGAAAATGGAACTATAAAATACATCAATTTGCTGAAACATCTTATTCTTCTCCCATCAACATGAAATAACTAATTTTCCAGCAATTTAAATAGTTCCAGACTTCCATAATGTCTAATTTTCCCGTTCTGATCACGTTATAGCTTTACAAAAGATTTTGTCCAAATTCAAAAAGTGTTAGTATTTAAAAAATTGTCCTAAATTCAAATTATTTTATGCGTATTGTTTTATTTTTCTTTCAATATACTACGCGTTTCAAAAACATTTCGTTCCATAAAACAAAAATTAGCTACAAAGCTAGAATATGAGAAAATTAGTATTCGTGGTAATTATTGTGTGAATCAAAGATAAGCAAGAATGATTTCGATTTACCAACATTAAAGAATAGATCATGCAACAGTGCGGTGATGAGCAAAATCCATGCAGCTCCTAAATATCTGAATTATATTACTGTCAAGGTTCCATGCATTACCTACCTATTTCAGAACAAGTGCCATAAAGTGCCCCACTGAAGGAATCTCGTAACCTGAAGAATTCTTGAAAAGTTTTTCACGTATACGTGAAATAACAAATACATCTGTTTCACAAATACATCTGTTTACGTACCATTAAGATCATGAGTGAGAGTGGGACATATTTCCAATTTCTTCAGCTTACCAGACTCATGAAAATGTGGAATTAGGAAGAAGGAATAAAAACGTGCTAAAAGTAAAAGAACAGGAGTGTTAGAAGGAAAATAAATAAAAAACAAACTTCTTTGCTTCAAGAGTTTAATAAATCATACAAATACTACAACCAAAAAAACATTGTGAAAAGGTGGGGGAGGAATTACTTTATTGCAACATAAAAAAACAAAACAAAATGCTAACACAACAAAAAACTTACCAAGAAACTGACAATACATTATCGAATATTAGTAACACAACACTAAAAACTAAACTTCAATGATTAATGACGTTAGCTGATATTACTTGGGTTAACAAAACCATCGAAACTATAACATATAAAATATTATTTACCCAGCTCACCTCTACTCACAATTGAATAACTCAACATTCCTACATCGCGGTCTTGTTTAATCCTCAAAAATGTAATGATCTTAGTTGAACTATACTCAGCAAATCTACAAGAAATAATACACATGCCAAACACTAATCAATAACACCAGATTTTCTACAAGATACTGAGTAAAACAATAGAAATTACAGGGTAAATGATGAATAAATTGCTCCTACTTATGCACAAAATAAAATTATTTCCTAAACCGCTACTAAAATACTTATGAACTAAAAACCCTTTGGACCCACCAGCTTCGAAATCTTCGATAATCGAATATTCGTATACATTTAAATACTAACACCACCTCACCAACTATCTACTTTTAATTGCATACAGCATTATATTCTTGCAAAAATTATATTTCACGTTAAATTAATTAAACCTCCATATTGAGTAATATACCCTTAACCTTCACTCTAATGAACCAATGAACACAAAATAGGAGGAAACTGAGAATCAGCAGAGACACAAGGCAAATAAAATAAAAAGCAAAGCGAAACACCTGATGCAAGTAAGATCATCAAATGCAGAGCAAACAAATTATGATATACACATATTTATATTATATAACATAATTTTAAAAAAGGGGAAAGAAGCACATAAAAGTCACTAATGCATTGGACGAAACAGTTCCGACTTTCACCTTCGTCAATCACGCAGTCCTCAAAATTTTCAAATTGAAACTTCCCTCCCCCTTTTATTCCCTTTCATCCAACGGGCGATCAACGTAAACCGAAGAGAATCCGTTAATTAGCTAAGTCACTGACGAAGGCGAAAGCATAAACTGTTTCGTCCAATACGTGAGTGCCGTTTCTTCTTCTGTTTTATATTATCTGTCAACATTTTAATTACTAGAAGACAATAGTGTCGCATTATTTTCCACATTTCCGTAACGTATGTTCATTATAATATTCAACGCGTAAGAAGTATATCAAAATCCTCGCTCTAACAATAGCAGAACTGAACTGGCAATAATTACTGTTAATATACTGTGAAAATACGCCTATATTTACGGATATAACGATTAGTAACCGAATGAAATGTTTTCTACAACAAAATTACCACAATTTCATGGACTTGCGATTCCTCATTATTTCTTCCACAACAGTCAAAATTTAAAAGTCACACAGCTCAGATCGTCGTAGGTTAGGAACATTATAGGTTTTTATGTCAGACATCTCTTTAAATGACTTCTGATTGTCATTTAAATATGGTTACAAAAGTATAATAAATCCCGAGAGCATATTCTGCACAATTAATTAACATTTACAAAAGTTGTTCATCGGAAAAACGAAATTTTATGAATTAAAGAAAAAGATTGGAGCATTTTATATCAAAAAAAGATCATTAATGAATAACTAAACGATCATTAGAATATAACGGCGACGCTCACTGCGAAACAGCATTCTCATTTTCATTTCTGACGAAGGGGTGCTCGACGACCAACTAGACAGGTACTTCAACATCCGCTGTAGGCCGGGGACGAATGCAGCCGAAATGATAACAGCAGAGGAAGAATAAGAAAGAAAATGCATGCCTCAATATTCGATAATGCAGGTTATTAACAAACGAAATCCTGAAGAAGAGACAAACTTCTTACTTTCGAATGTCAAAAGAAACTATTAAATGGCAAATGGGAAATATGGACTGTCAAATAAGATAACCTTAACATGGCAAATTGAAATAACAACCTTGCAATGACACTGTCATATGAAGTTAAAAACTACAATTCAGTAAACGAGCACACAAAATATATCCATATAACCGACCTTAGAAAAATAACACGCCTGATCGCAGTGATTACTCTCATTATAATATGAGTATAAATATTTATGCTATTCTATCTGAAGCTATCTAGGGGAGGTGCATTCGAACCTTGAGTTGCGTAATTGCAATGTAATGCATATTTCAATTCCACGCATAAACAGAGAAATAATTTTACCCACGAGGACAATCTAGGGCAAATAGTTATGCAATCTCTTTCTTGAGAAACAACGCCGTGACTAAGATGACACTCGCAGAATACCTGGAGGTGGTAATGACGAGGTACCAGGTTCAAGCCTTCCAGAAACATGTTTTGTCAGAAAATTCACTCAAAGGCTGGAGTCAACAGTTTCACTGAAAGGTATGTGGATTTTCACTCTAACAGATATGTTGATATTTTAGTACACGCACGAGTCGAAATTCACTTGTACTGACTATAATTTCGCTCGAAGAAATTAAAGAGAGTAAGAACCGAAAACGCAGAACCGATACTCTCACCTTTTGGACATAGACCAGGTTAAAATCGTTCAGAAACCTGAATATCCTAGATAAGTCGTAACAAATTTTTCTGAAACTCGGTATATGAGAGTTTAAAAAATTATTACTTGAAATACAACTCCTGCCTATTTATGACACGTAAACAAATACTCTCCGGAAAAAGTCGAGGACACTTCACCCATGTAGTAGACAGTACCGGCTGAAGAAAGGATCAGGTGAGGACATCATGCATAACAACAATGGTAAAAGCGGTGCAACGGTAGGACCAAACAACCAAGAAAAAAGGTTCAAATACTACATATTTTGTATTCCATAATCCTCAATCTTTCAGTATCTGAGAGTTCAGTATAGAGAGTATCTTTCAGTATAGAGAGTGAAAGTATTCCAGTCTGTGTGACCACATTTGATATTTCTCCTAACATACTGTAAAGAAGTCACGAAGTTTTCGCGTAATGAAGGATATTCTAACTATACATATAATAAGATTCATTGATACTTTTATAACTTAACACTGCAATGCTTTGATAATTTAAAGTTTTATATTTCGATATTTTATCGCATACCCCTGAATTTCAAAATAAAAAGAATCGTTTACTCATGAATAAAAATTCTATTTCTCTAAACAACGTGAATGAATTTTAATTACTTGTATTTTTTTGATCTCGTATGATGCAGCGAGGTTCAGGTCATCGAACTCGCTCTTCACTTAACCCCACGACTTGGGCGAAAGAATTGGATAGGAGTGATGTTGATTTCCGGGGAATCAAAGGTTCAAAATTGGCAACGGTCTGGAATAGGGAGGAGAAACCCAGCTGAAAACCTCAACCAGTTCGGCCGAGTCGGGGATTGAACCCGGACTCGTCCTCTCAGCACCAACAGTAAGTACAGGGAGCCAATCCCTCGTCAAAAAAATTTATTTCCAATGTATACAACAAATTCGTCTCCTAAATGTTGCAGTCGATAAATAATTATTCTACACGGCAATTCTAATAGAAACTTTGCATTAGACAATGAGCAATAGATAATGAGTATTTATGTCGGGTTACGTAAAGGAAACTGCATTAAAGACGATACAACGGAATGGACTGCAACATGCGATTTGAATTTCCGTTTATGAATTTTACAAACAATACGGGTACTCAAACTGAAAAATGCAAGTTCTTCGTGATTGACACATCCAGATGAAGTACTTTATTCTAAATGAATATTTTTTAAACAATCTTTTTTTTACCAAAAGTATTTTGGGGGAATACGAGAATGATAGTAAGATGTGAAAAGGCGAAGGTATAATATTCCATCTCTCCTCCAGAATTAGAATACACTTAACGACTTAAACTCGATGTGCCCATATATTTTATACAAGGATACGTTTGGCTCTCTATGTCACATTCGTTGTTGGCACCTCTTGCGACGGAACATCTAGCGTACGTTCTACCTACTTCCACTGTAGGGAACGCCCCACAGTCAACTCATGTAAAAATTAAAGCAAAAATTGGGCCCCAAATCTCCCCGCATCCCCCCTTCCAAGACATTAATTGAATTTTTTAAGAAGCAATAACTATAATATGTATGAGAATGATATTAGAAAAATAATGTGTAGGAAATTAAGAAGGATTAATGACATCATTAACTGCCTAAACAGAGTTCGGATCCAACTCAGGCCTCAGATTAGTAGTCCCTTCCAAATCCCTTTCCAAGAACTTACTTGGGACCCAATTCAGGTACATCCCTAATATCGATGAAAGTCAGGACTAATTAGGTACATTGTGTTTGATGAGTACTATTTCGAGTACCCAATGACTTCCCATGACGGCACACGGTAAAACAAAAACCTAGTATTAACACGAGTACTGGTAAATGCTCGGAAAACAAAAGCAAAATTTCGCTATGACAAACATGTAATTGGTCATGGAATGTTTTTAATATTTAGTACTTTCTGTTGTCTTGTATACGTAATCAATTAGGTGCAGTCTAGTCGTTTTCTCAATATATATTAGGAACGAAATATTTCTCCATTTAATTTAATTCGCTAATATTTATTTTTCAACAATAAATTTATAACTGGCCTAAATATATTTATGAAAAACATTCATAATAATAATAATAATCTTGGATAGCTCCTTAGGAATGTAATTTTACAACCAAACATTCCCGAAGTACGACAGAATGGAAAATCATTGTAGTTCCCTCTAAATAATCTAAGTCATCATGGAGCAGATTCAGCAAGGGTTGCAAGATACGGGCTATCGCATGGGGTAAAACAGCAAGGAAATACAGAAAACGCTCGACAAAATGGGTCAAATTCACTTAAATGTCAGTTTTACAATCCGGCATCATTGCTACCACATAGACAAAAAAAGTCGACAGTAATTTTGACACAGCAGAAAAACACGCAGGTGGAACGTGGATGAAGTGACTAGAGCTAACACTAGTTTTATGTGAACTGTATATTGTATGATAACATGAATACACTCCATTATTCCAAAACATTAATTACAACACAAACATGGAATTGGAACCTGAGATTGTCAATCAAAAACTTCTTTTCGGAGACGTTTTTGTAGACGTCGCATTTTAATCTATTAGACTATATAGATCAATGTTTTTAGTCTAAACAAATAATTAGTTTTCAACAATATCAAGGATTTTACGAAGTAAAATCTCATTTTGTGGAATTATAGAATCTTTGTCGGAACTTTTCACTAAAAAGGGTAATTTTGAGTGTCTTAAATTTCTCAAACTTAATTTCATATCACCTAATAGCAGAATCAGATTCATTTGTATTACGATAACGTTCTGACAACGTAGACATGGGCGGATCCAGGATTTGATTTTGGGAGGGGTCCATCAAGAGAAATACCACGGTTTGAAAGTCTCTCCATCGGAAATTTTTTTTAAATTAACTTATAGAAACTGTAATTTAAGACATTCCGACACAAATTATGCGTTCACTTAAATTGTAGTTTTCATACAGAATCTCAAAACTAACGTTTTAGAAAAAATTCGTGTTCTTTTTGTTAAATAAAAATTTGGACGTTCCTGCTAACAAGTCTATTCACTGCTCCAGATTTACTCTACATCAACGGAAATTCACATGAAATCAAAAACGTTGCGGTGTTCCATCTACAACTATAACACGTGAGAAATTATAAAAATTCAGTGGTATTTAATGCAAGGACGAAAGTGGTAATATTGAAATACAATGATGGACATTGAAAATAAAGTACACAATTTTTTACCAAATGCGCGGACAGAGAGTTAGTGAAATATAACTACCCTATGCTCATGTTCCCAAATAGGAGTGGAAATCTATAAAAGGAAAGTAAGTCATATTTTTGTCCTATGAAGTCATTTTACCCAGATTTTATTAGTTCGTCTTGTTACTTTCAATGGACATGTTGATTTTTTTCTCGCTCTTTTTTACTATTTCTGTTGCTATATCTATCCGCCGCTGAACGTATGATATTTTAAAATAAATTAATACATTTCTTTCATGGATTCATGAAAACGACCGACACAATCCTCTTAAGATTTTAGAAATAATTGTGCTTGTGAAATAATAACTGAACATGCAAAACACAAAATATAAATAAAAGTTAAAATCTTATTCATTCACAAAACTACACAAGGTGGTGGCTGTAACATCATTGCAAACAATTTAACAGATTTCCTCAAAACAGTGTCAAAGCAGAACTTTAATTTTAATTTCTGATTTGATCAAATACGAAGTATGAACAAAGCAATCATGTTCGTGTGTAGTAATTGTGAGTATCGGGGGCAGAGGAGGGCGTTCAAATACATTCACATTCCTACATGCCCGAGCTCCTTAACCTTTGATCTAACTTACTAAATGCACTTATCTTAATTTACACATGACTTAGAGCGGCATATCAATATATTCCTCAACAAAATCGTTTTATATAAAATTGTAATTTAAATTCACATTGTAATCGACTATCAGTATTAAAAAGAAACCTAACTGATAATAAATAAATTATTCAGCAACAAGTATTAAAATTAGACCTAATACAAGTTGCGCAGGGGATGAAATAATGAAAGACATACTTATATCGGTAACGCAGAAAAAAATAAGAAAAATTACCATTTGTCTATTTGTCTCACAATGTGCGATACATCTTTCACAAAAATGAAGCACACAGGGAGTCTGTTTCCGAACACTGCTTTACGCCTAATCGGAAGCATAATAAAAGCTACAAATAAAAATTATTCTAAGAAGCGACCAAACTTGTGTATCATTGTATGCAACTCATAACCCTAACTTTTGTTTTTCCTCATAATAATTAAAACCAATGTTTTTTCCTATTCTGAAGGCTTTTGATCACAAAAAACATTCAGGTTTTAGTCAAAATCTTGGTATATAGACAAAATATTGAAAGGTCAAATATCATAAAAGTTAATTTTCATACCCCGCAACGAATTTATTTAAAAACGATTGCACCTTTACTGACAAATCTTAACTTCAAACATACCAAACACAATATCAACATTTTATATAACTTGCTTTAGGGTGGATAAGAAACTAAGCACAGACAAGCACAAGTATTTTTTAAATTTTACGAACATTAAAAGACAAATTACTAATATTAATATTTTATGATACACCGTTTCAGTCAGGCGTTTGAATTTCATCACGTGTTTTCAGACATAATGCTTTCTTCTAGTTACAAGCCATAAATAAAATTGAATAATGTGCAGCACCATAAAAAATAAAAACAAATCCAATACAAAAATAATACATAAAAATTCAATCATTTATCCGAATCCTCACGTAAGTTCAAATTCCCTATTGTGGTAATGTGTCGTAAAATATCGTAATTCGTCCATTAAAATTCATAATTCAATAAGATAAAAATGAAAGACGTGATTAGTTGTTATGAAAAAAATGAAATTGATAATAATTGATAATAGGAAAAAATAACAACTTAAGTACCCGAATTCCTATACTGCGAGGAAACGAGAAATCGTTAACGACAACTTTCGAATATCCTAGATGTTGTATGTCATTTTCTAATCAGAGGACATCTCATGCAGCTCGAATGATGCCATCGTAATACTCTGTAATATAGGTTAAACAATCATTTAAATTAAATATGACTTATTGCTGAATAACATAAATGCAGGTGCAAGAGTCTGGACCAGAAATTCAAGAATTCTAAATAATAGTAATAATAATTCTAACTAAAAAAGGGATTCTCCAAATGCGATCCTAGAAAACATTGCTTCATCGCACAACATAGAACGTGTTTGCTACGTCAATAGCAGTTAACTTACGTTGAAAATGTAATAAAATTTTCCAATTAAATAAGCAGATGTCATCCATTTCCATCCCATTTCGTCATAACAGGTCCTTCATCAAAACAAAACAAAAATTCAACCCGGCAGATAAGAAACAATAAAACCGCCCATGTACCGATAGAATCGACGGCAGATTCACTTTCACGTGAGCTAGAAATTCCATACCTCACGTGTTACATACCATTACGAAAATTTTCACGGAATAAAAGTAGATTTCAAAGACAAATGATACATTTTCTAAGAAAACTTCAAATCGTTGATATGTCCGGACAACTGACCTTCTTCGCAGAATAACAAATTATTTTCAAGTTGGCTCAGCAGCCAAAACATTCAAATTGGCGACAGTGTATTAGAAAAACTACATTAACAGAAACTGGGCCATCATTAAACTGGATTTAAATGAGAAATATGGTCCTAATCATTTCTTTCGTACACTTCCAATAGGACGTACAACATAAAATAGAATTACTACATCTCACAAACTATTCAATACTGTAACATGACAAGTATCTCCAACATATGACTACAACTATGCAGCGTCGATAGGCTAGGAAAACAGAAATACTCTGACGAATAACGAAGTTTTGGCACAATACCGGCAAGAACACACAAACAAGCATTAGAAAATGACAGATGACACCTTCACGTAATAAAAGTAACATAATACTACAGCGACCTCACAGAACAAAAACATGAATAAAACAAAGTGTCGCATCAGTCAACCAACACCTAGCACTAAGTAATTTGATCTTACCACCTTGTTTACGAACAGGCATTCTTGTTAAAATTGAGAGACGTCTTCGGTCACAGGTTCTGGTGATTTGGTGCAGCCAAACAAGATTCAATTGAAGGTGTGAATTCGAAGAAATACTGACACAATGTCTTCCAATATTTAGGTTGATGTTCGTCAGAAATACTCGTCAAACACTATACACTCTCACTTCTGGACGCGCGATTCAATACAATATACCACCATTCAACCCGCAACACTTCCGAACATAAACATCCACAGCCCACACAATATGGCGACCCGTAACTTTTGCAGCTGGTGTCCCGGCTGCCGACTGATGTGATTGGTCGATCTACCGTACAGACGTCACACGCTGTGGGCTCTTGAACAGTTCTCCAACCAATGTGAAACCAAAGATGGCTCCGTCGTGACCACTGCACAGTGCAAGTAACCATGTTCCAATTGGAAAATCTTTGAATTGTTGTTATTGCCCCTAGGAATGGAACTCTTTCACGAGAAATGTGAGGTTACGATGAGCAAGTCTCACGTGTAATACTTACTTTTCATACATAGGATAATTTATTCCTTTATCGTGTTCAGTAGGATAGTGTGAATAAATTCAATTGCATTGCGTCATATACTATAACTTCGATGGCTCTACGCAGAACTTCAGAACCACTACCTGCTGGAGTGGTAGTTTTAAGTGAAGAAGAAGCTCTTGCTCGTCAGTGGAGGCTAGTGTTGAATTGGTCTCCCAAAAGTGACGTGTAAGAATTAGCCCAATTCTAAATTTGACATTTAACTGTCATAAAATAGCTAACTGTGTTGTGATGGTGGTTACAAGCTTCATTGTTTAAAATTGTTTTTCATGTTTTTGGAAAAACCTACTTCTAACTCATTTCTGAGCAAAAAGTCCATGTTGGCTCACTGTATTTGAAGTTGCATTTTTGGGTGCTTTTCTTGATGTCAATAATTTGTTTTAGATGGCCTTTCCGTTACGGAATGGGGTGTTTAGCAGCTGCTAGTGCTTTTTCTGGTATATACATTAATGCATATTATCGAAACAAAATGCACCTCCAAAATTTTGGAAGGTTTTCAACCTACTTGCCTATTGTTGTCCTTCCTACATTTATATCTTTAGTTTTTCATCAACAAGTAAGTAATAATTCCTTTCTATTTGTAGTTGATTGTTAGTATGGGTACATTCCAACTTTTATATTGGTTTTTCAATAAATAAATAGTTTGTCACTAATGACATCCTCTTGGAGAAAACACCATGTCCAGTTTGTGTGCAAGTTCGTTCGGGAGCATTACAGGCCTTTTTCGGAACAATATATCCCACACTTCTGGCTCCTTTGTCAAGTTTTATGGTATGTTTTTGAGTTAAACTGAGAAGATTGATGTATTAGTATAAATGTTCATCAATGATTACTATTTAATTAACTTTCCAGTTTGCTACTCGTCATTACACGTATCATATGCCTCCCATGAATGCACCAATGGAGCACATAAAATTATGGCTTAAATTGACAAGGCCTGTTGGCTATACCCTTTTCCTGACTGGTCTTGCTCAGATAGTTATAGCTATGGGCATTACCCACTTGGAAGCAAATTCTTATTTTAGAGTACAAACACAACTGCTTGAAATAGAAGAAAAATGTAGTGCTTAGTTTTTATGGTAATATTTTGATGTGAATAATTTAGAGACTGAATACAGCCTGCAGGTACGGTATATCTGTATCCTGTTTAATGATAATTTTCCTGTAAAGTATTTGTGTATAATAAGAGGATCAAAGGTGTGCAATAAAATTTCAAGAAAGATTTTGAATAACTCATTTATTTTCCAAGGCTATTCATTACTATATTTAGAAAGTGTTGTGTGATTATTAATGTTCATCTAATGACCATCCATTCAAGTATGTGGTCTCCCCTCTACAACAGTTGAAACCACAACTAGGCACAATATAATGTATATTTTACCTCACTACATATAGTGTATAAAATATGCTGCCATTTATAATGTATAAGAAAAGTTAGTGGGCTGTTCCTTGTCAATAAAATGAGCTACACCAATTTAATTTTAATATCAACATTACTGGAATAATGTGCATCCTACTAATCCTGATAAGCATGGATGCTGGATAATGCTTACTTCCAGCTATTGGTGATATATCAACAAAACTAAAAAGTTTTATCTACTGGTAACAATTCTGAATGTTTTCTAAATTTAATGTTACCCGAAATACATCAGTGAGTATGCACATTATTTCAGTGACATTGTTTTATCAGAGTTTTCAATTAAATTACAATTTTGGGAGACACTTTCACTAATTTTATGGAAATCACTTGATTGGAAAAACTAGCACATCGCCAGATGTCAGAGGAAGTTTTATCTATTCATGACAAGTAACTAGTTGTATAATAAGCAGTATCTCACAAAATTCAAACTTTGAGGGTTAGTATTAAAATGACATTACTTTTTTTTAAATCACCAGAAATGTGTGTTCTTCCTACAATTGTTCACCACTAAAATGAAATTGTCAAGGCAGAACAACTTTCCAGACTTAATGAAATGCTCTGAATGTCACATTTCCACACTAAAACATCTAAACATTTATAAGAGACATCAATTACTTGAATGTGTAAATTAGAAATTGTTTACATTAATGTTAAGTCTTATATAAAAGCAAACTCAAGAAAATGTAATGCAAGTCTGTTAGTTTCAGATTATAAAAATATTACCTTAAGATAAAAATGCTAGAACTTTATCCCACCAAGTGATCTTAGCATAATTTCCTCAGTGTAATTAGTCATAGGAAAAGGTTAGCTACAAAAATCTGACCAATTTCTATTTCAGAAGAATTTTGCTACAGAAGTATATAGGGCATTCACCCAAAGGATTGTAAACAGGGAATTATTCACATCATTAAAGCAATCTTCTTATGAAATTCCTTGTAATTTTCACTCCAAGTTCATTTATTGTTCAACATACTAGTCTTTTCAAAAAATTTCACAACTCTCAATAGTTGAAAATACAAAAAATAATTTTAAGTAAATAAGTTTGCAGTCTGACACATACTTTCCCTAAGGACAGACAGCTCTATGATACTACCATGATACATTTATCTATATGGAGGACAGAATGCACTCTTCAAAGAGCTCTTGATTGTGACAGGTTGGAAACTACTTGAAAAACAAAAATTGTGACCTTTAATTTCATAATCATACACTTAGGCCACAAAACAAAAATGAAACAGCAGCACTACTAGATTAGAAAATCATATATAATCAGAACTCCCATGAGATTGCTGAGAAGATAAATTTACTCTCCTGTCGAAGTCGAATTGATTATACACTTCCAATAAACAATTGACAATATCACCAATCTAAAAAATGCAGTTAGGTTTAATGTTCATTAACAGCTTGTGAATCACTTCTTCAGACCAATATTTCTATAAGAAATTAAACTAACAAGAATTCAAAACTTTTAGTATTAGTTTCTTTCCCTCCAAACAATTTATCTACAAAGCACATCCATAAAAAGGACTTTCTTTGAAAGATTATGTATGTCACATTTATTTCAGTCATTCACCAGTGAAGTAAAGTACATCAAAACAAATGTGCAGTGAAATTTGCACGTATTTGGTCATTCCTCAGTTGTGACAACTGTGCATTACCTTTGGAACAGAAAACAACTCGAACAAATAACATTCCACATAAGCATACCAAAGCGATCCACCCTAATACAGTAAGTATATATAGCACACAATTCTCTCAAAATGTTTATAGGGAACAATAATTACCACAAGAATCCAACAACTATCAAAGCATAATCTGAATAGACAAAAATGCAACAGGTCTAAAAAATTAATTATTCAACAACAAACACCACATCTAGCCACTGATTTCTACAACAGAATACCAGAAACACAATACCAAAAGTTAGCTTAAAGAGGGAGAAAACTTTACAACATTAATATGAAGGACAGCAAGTATAATTGTACACAAACTTAATTAAATATGACCCATGTAAAACATCCTTAGATGTATGTTAACTTTCATTGGACCATGTGCACATACCCATACATGTTTGTAAAGTGATTTTGGCTCTTAATTCAGAGTCAAAAGTAATGATTCAGTGAGAAACATAAGATGTTATGTTTTTATAAAGATCATTTTATCATAAGTGGTGTCCAAACTTCTTTCCTCAAATCAATTAAAAAATAAACATCAATAGCACTACCAACAACTCATTTAATTTAATTCAACTAATATGTGAACCACATATGTTCACTGAATGGTCTATGACTTATAGAAAAAGACGATGTCTGTACTTCAAATCACAACTAATAAACAGCACACCACATTTCTCCAACTTGGCAATCAAAGAACATATAAAAATGCAGACGGAGAGAAACAAAATATGCATGAAACATTTCAAACTATTCCTCATATTTGAAACTTTCACTGCGGCACAAAAATGAACATGATAAAAGAAAATTTCTGGAGGGACTCATCATTGGTTTGTTCCTGAAAATAAAAACCTTGTTACTGGAGATTATTAAATTCAACCCAAGTCAAATGCAAACATTACATGATTCAATCCCACATCTGTACAATAGTAAATAAAACAGTAACACAGGTCTATTTTCTCACAATATCAATGTAGCAATTTAAAATAATTGCTTTTCTTAAATATCACACGAAGATCAATAAACTAAAGATATAGCAATGGAACAGCCCCTATTCCTGAGCAAGTCACGACTGAAAAACGTGCAGAACGAACATTTATACTCCACATCAAAAGGAGTTTGACTCTAGGCTAAAATGATTCCTTACTTGAAAATGTTAATCTATGCTTTCCTGGTCAACTAACATTTATATACTTTTGTAACTTTCAAACAATTTCAGTTTGATATTAACTGTGCTGAGCATAGGCAAACGATTCATGAAACTGCATCAAAAATCCATCAGATTGAACTTGAAGTTAACTGAAGTAGCTTTATCGAGTCACAAGCAGTAATGATCCTTTCTTTGTAATTAGGACATCCTACATTCACTTCTTTAATGGCAGTGAACGCGGGTTATTCTTACTATGATAACCATCCTTTTCAGACTGATAAATGAAACATGTTCACTTTGATTATAACACGATAAAACAGTTATCTCCACATGAACAATGTACTTGAAGTACCGATGGCATAACTCATTAAGGCCGCTTCTCATACAGCTTAGAAAATCAAGAAGCATTTGTTTGGAATTTAACTACAATCCTATGAAAGCAGAGGTAACACCTTGTTATGTATCAATATTGGGAGAAATTCATCCCCAGTGGATGAATATTTTCGAAAACTGCAGATGACATCTACATAGTAAGCACATCAACATAAAACCACAGAGGTCAGTCAATCTGGTTTACTGAGTCATGATACTTCAAGGACAGATCTTCATAGGAAGGAAAATTGTACGTATTAATAATAACTGGGGCCAAAATGTCAAGACAGAATTTGACCACCAAAACTTCTGATAACTACTGAATGAGCTGCCACATAATGCTGAGAATAAGGAATTTGTAAGGCAGTGAAGATCAGGAAATAGTCACTTGTAAAGGATGACTACCAACTACATTATCCTGGACACTGCCCACATAAAGTGCAATGGCAGAAATAAGGCAGGTTGGGATGAGAAAATTAATGACATTTCCTAGGGAATAAAACGACGGTCATCATTTGCGCTTTCTAACTTGATGATGAGCGTAGTGTCCACCAAAATTGGCAGAAACGTTCGAAACATCCTGGTTGTTCTGACAAGGTTGCAGGTTGTACAGGGTTGAAGGACCTGGAGCTGCCTGGTCCCACCAATGCACTACAGATGATGGGGGAGGGACTTGATGAAGAGAAGTTTGATGGTGGTTCAAGATGAACGACGGTGGCACGTATGACGCTGACGGCGTTGGAAACTGCTGATGCAACATTTGTGGCGGTGCTTGTGGCAGTACCATGGGAGAAGTCTGTGTCTGAGTCTGGTGGTGCTGAGGCATAGTTTGTGTCGGTGCAGTCCACACTACTGCACTGCTGGGGCCAGGAGGGCCCCACAGTATCTGCTAGCAGCGCCGATTACGCCAGTGATTCAAGTAATCTTGGTAACTCACAGATATCTTTTCACTCTGGTAACGAGTCAACTTGATTGCACGTCTAATATCGGGTGTCACAGAACCCTTGTAACCTCCCTTGCGCAGCAAGGAATCTATTGTCTGGATCTGGTCCCAACCTATGGAAATAAGAAAATTATTCCTGAACACATACTAAAGTATCTTAAAACAAGGCCATTGATAATACAAAATCAATTCTACAATGTTATCAGAAACAGCTATGTACCACGTTTAATTCAACTGACCTTGTTCAGGGGCAACTTCAGGCAAATAAGTTGCAGTCCTTTTACTGCCCTTTTCATTATGGAATTCTATCCGAATCCCATGCACACCCACCTCCCAATCCAAATAATCCGACCCATCCTCAAAATGACGCAGGATAGAAACTGACACATGGAGCTTGGAGAACTCGTCACGAGTGATGGGGCTGAATCGCGAATCCTTGAATGCACTTTCACATAAAATTTGTTAAAATCAGTATTTCAATGTAAAAACAGGAGCCTAGAATAGTTTCATGCATTGAACTTGTGAAATTTCCATGAACATGAAAAAGATATCTTAATAGAAGCTATTTTATAATTCAGTGATTTGCTATTATCTACATAATCTTTAGTAGTTTGTGGAAACACAAATATTTCACTTAATTATTTGATAAAAGAAAATATACGGGCACAAGTCAAATCACAAAAAGAAAATATTTCCAAAACCTCCAGTTTAAAGTGTAATATGTTTAATTCATGCCAAGAAATTATAATTATCTACTTTGTCAGAGTGTGACTGGTTCACATGGCCTGGAATACACAAAGGTGAACATTACATAATCTGAGAAAGAAAATATTTTTAATTTCTTAACAGTAAGTCCATGAATTGAAGTTACAGAACAATTTTTATGACAATAGGTTACAAAATACACAATAATACTTCAGAATAAAATAATTTTTACGGCAATTTTCATACGCTTTAAGAATATTTCAAAACACTAGCCTTTTATTGAAGAAGTTATCCACAAGAACAATCATGTGAATCAGTCCTATCAGCCTACTGCTAGTGAATCCATGCTGGCCTGCAGCAAATTTCTGATGTAGAGTGCAGGCATGCTACAAGGCTGCATGGAACACCTTTAAGACTACCTCCCCTCCCAAAAGCATTACATGACAGAACTCCACCTGGTTTCCATGACATTATAGGCACAGAATACAAGAAGCTGCTTTCCTTTTCCAAAACAACTAAGGCGTACAAGCAAAGCAATATCATACATGCTCTACAAGTCATGCAGTGATATAAGGAAGACCTCCAAGTTCACTTTTTTGAACCTAAGAGGAGGTTAAATCATGCTAATAAGAGAAGGGCAATAACAAAAAAAGTGACAGAAATTCATACATTTAAATTGATGTATCTATGACATGTTCACTCAATTACAATCCTTCCAGGTATACAACTGGGTAGGAAAGGTACAGCAACATAAGACTTTGCAGGAAAGGTACAATAATATAAGAAAAACCAGACTTATATACCTAACTTCATTCTTCAAGTACTACTATCTCATCATGTACACACAGGCATTATTCACAAATTGATTTAATGAATCAGATTAATATAAAATATGAAACTAAATTCACTAGTGTAAACTTGCACAAAGAAAATAATTTATTGCAACATATTCCCTTTCTGCGAATATCAAAGTCTTAAAAGATGATAATTTTAACACTAACACATTGTATTTAATGAACAAAATTCAGTTAATTACTATTAGCTTTAAAATTCACCATCTTTTAATCAGTTGTGTAACATGCACATACATCAATTCACAAATATATAACTCAGAAAACCAACAGATAATATAAATTGAAAAACAATACATTTAACAAATGAAAAATATAAGATTCCAAATAAAACAATTACATAAATCATAAGCCAAGTAAAAGAAAATAAATTGTTAACACATTGGCCCAGAACATACAGGTAAGACAATAATTCATGAATTTCTACAGGGGAAAAAATTTGATTTGCGTGCTGTAAGGAAAGCAGAATCATGTCCCGAAGGCCAGGAGGAAACCAGCTGAAGAGCTCTGCTCACCTGGTAACAGCGTATTCACGTAATCCACAATGGAGGTTCATAGCATTAAAAGTGCCTATACAGCCTCGTAACCGCCTGTCCTTTCCAATCTTCCATGTCACAAACAGTGGGCTGTAAATTGAAACAACTTCAAAGTACAAATTCATACCTAGTTCAAACATACACATGGAAGAAGAAACAACAAAGTAACAGCCAGAAAGCTAATTAACAGCCAATACCTGGTAAATAACATAATGAGACAAAATTTAAATGATTTAATAATAATGTTAATGGTAAATAACAATGTCAGCTACACCTAATTCAGTAACATCCACATGCAAAAAGATAATTGTATTCCCACAATAAATTATTACCTTATCATTATAAAATAACAGAAAAAAAAGATAAGATACAAAAAGAATTTGAGGTAAAATTAAATCTTTGTGAATACTGTAAATATCTAACTTTACAAATCAATACTGTACAATTTGTTCTTATTCTTAATTCAACTAAATTAGCATTAAACTCAAATGAATGGGTTGATTTTTTAATTGATAAATTACAACTTTAAAAAAAAGTCAAATCAGAATTAAACTTGTGCAAATAGCCCAGAAATAAAAACAGAAAATCAAATACATTAAGATAATTGTAAACCCCATCCATGAAATGTCAGGATAATTTTGGTAAAGGCACAAAATAACACAAAACTAAACCATAACAAAGAACTCACTTTCACCTTGAATAACCAGTGACCCACTTTCTCAGCAACACAAAGAACTAGAACTTGGGCAATATAATACATGGCACACAACATTTTATTACAAAATGGTAAGTACAGAATAAAACACGGGTGACTCAAAAACATGTACTGAATTTCTGTAATAAACATTACACAGCAAACAGCAATGATTACTCACTATGGATCGTTGCAGAAATTGGGAGTTTTTGGAGGTTCCAAGCTATGCAAGTGACAGTATAAGACATCAAAACAGAAGAAACACATTTCAGGATGAGCGACCATTCCATTACGCACGCCATTTGGTATATGTGAAGTCCCATTGCACGTAATACTCGTCGAATTATTCAACTTTTGCTTTTTAGTTCCACAACATCCAGCAGCCATCTTAATGCACACAGACTCAGAAATAACAATGGAAAACGATAGCTGGGACTCACAGCAAGCACAATTCGCTGACGTTCTTTTGTAAGTCAATAGATAGCACCACATGAACGTTATGAGCGGGCAAATTAAGCAACTCAATGGAAGTTGGAAGAAATAATAATGTAAGTATAAATAATACGAATTAAATTCATTTATTTTGTTTGTTCGAAATGAAAAAAAAATTCGTCACTTGACATTATCTTTATTTTATATTTTTACAATTCTTCTAAAGATATATTATCTAATTTAATTTTTAAAATACTGAAATCTATATATATACTCAATTATCGAGTTATTTCATTTTTATATTTATAGGAAATAAAGGGATGCAAATTCCTTATTTTGTTCAAAAGACCTCAAAATTCATTGGAAGGATCACTTTTTTGTTTCTTTTATAGTGTATCTTCAATTATAAATTGGAACATTCCTCCAGAATAAATGTAAATCATGTTATTGATCAGGGGGAAATTAGACAAACATAAATTAAACATTATTTTCTGACAAAAATATGTATTTCTTGTTCCAATCAATTCCATTGGTAATATTGCCTAAAAAAGACCTTTTTACAGGCACCAAAATATATGATTGTAGTGGACTCCTTGTGATCTTGAGGATACCTGGAGAGACTCCACTAATTAGCAATTTCAGATCTATAAACAGATAAATTTACAGTGAACAAGGTTTTGTTCTAGAGCATTATTTCAAAGGAATTCAAGCCCTAAATTGTTTACTTCTAGCTACATAAATCATTGTGTTTTCTTTGTAAGTATAAAACTTCTTTTATGAAAATATTTAGATAATATCCAAATATATAACAATAAATTTTTGTGCCTAAATCATTCTGCAATTACCTTAAAGAATATTATTAAAAAAGAATATTGACTCTGAGAAGTTGCAAAACTATAATATTTTCTTCGATTTAGTATTAAAACTAATAGAGTTTAAGAGTTAAACTAAGCACAATAAACTATGCAATCAGAGTTCTAAGAGCAAAACACTAGATGTCACATAAACAGCTGGTCCAAGCATTTACAGGACCTGGGCAAATTCTGAAAATGACATCCCAGTATGCAGAGTAATGTATAGTATAAAAGTTTGTAATGTACAGTATAAAAGTATAGTATAAAAGTAACTTACAAGTTACTTGTTAGTTCATTGCACCCCACATGGTCATACGCAGTTTGCAACTGCTTTTTTGACAATAAAGTTTATTTATTTATTGTTTGAAACTGACTATATTAAATAATACACAACCAATGAAATATTATGGTGTTAGCAACTGAGAGCACCTTGAATTTTGAAACCTTTTCCAATTTCCAAAGGGGGGCCACTGGTATACTTGCCCCTCAACCCCACTGCAGGTACCTAGTCTTAGAACAAAACATGAAGGTACCAAATGACACAAAACTGATCACTTGTACATCTTATAATATAGCTATTTGTCAATTACAATTTATTATGAATTAATTATATGATAATTACAATGTTAGTAAGTATAACTAATATGTATGATATTAGAATATAATTACTCCAACTCAGTATGCAATTTAAAAAAATTCTTCTTGTTTTAAAATATTTGATTAAAGGGTGCGGTGAGTACCATGGTTAAGGGTATTTCAATGTATTATGTTTAAAAATGAAATTAGCAATATTGTAGAAGGTTTTTGCATCCATTATTGCATGAAAATTTTTCACCATTATGTAAAGAAAACTTGTCCCCGAGTTATTGAATTTAACCTGTGTGGATTTTTTTGAGATAGATATATTAAACATTTCTGCTGGCTTTCTTTCAAATGCAATAAAGAAGGAGAATTCATTTATGAGTTATCTAAAAAGGCTATACTAGATTTACAAATCAACATTAAAATTCAAAAAAATTTGCAATAGCATGCATAAACTTCCAAAACAACTCTCAAAGGGTTAGTTTTAGAATTGAAGGAAAATATATCTTTTAAAGAAAAATAAGATTTTTCTGACAGGAGGATGGAATAATTTTGGAAAAATCATATAATAACAGCAAATATTCCAAAAAAAGGTATTGAGAGTGGTCAAATTCTCCAGAATATTTTGCAGATTCTCCAATTTTGAAAAGTCTCTTAACCAGGCAAAATTTCATGATTCTGACTTACGAGTGACTCTGAGTTTGTGTTCATGAACTCTAAATTTTACCCAAAGCAATTCAATAATTTTTAAGTAAAAATTTTTGTCAAGAACTAAGTACCCAAATGCTAATTTCTTCAGCTAGGTCAGAATGTGTTAGTAAGAAATGAGACACTGTTTTTCATATGTTTACCCTGAATTCGGTCTTCAGTTCTACAAATATGAAAAATGAAAATGAGAAATAAGCTGCTGAGAATAAAAGAAAACAATAATTCAAAGGGTAACCAACAATTGTAAGAGATGAAAAAGATAGGGGGGAAAACTGAACAAATGAATTTTCAAAGACATGCCGAACAAAGTATAAAAAAATGGTCGAGAGAAGTTGTACAACACAAAGGGGTGTGAAATATTTATTTAATAACAGAGAAGTTTCAAAAATGCAATGTGTTAAAAACCACTGAGAATGGAAATTTTGAAAGAAAATAGGGAAGCAGGATGGGAATAATCTCTTTGTGAAGGGGGAAGAAACAATAACAAAAAAACACGTGATGAGATGGGTAGGAAAGAGAAAAATATGTGAAAGTTGTCATAATATTTTAGATTACAACAAATTCAAATCAATTCAATCATATAACGAATAACATGATTTAAAATTACTCTGATATTTTTGTAGCCACAAAATTCGGAAGATGTAGATCGACACCTTGAGGAGAAGGAGTCGCGTTAATGCTCATCTGAGACAGTTTTACGAAATAGAAAAGGGGAAAAAAGGTCTACATGGGTGGGACAGAAACCATTAAGGATTTCAAACTTGAATAATCTGAAAGAGAAATAATAACTAACTTAAATTGGAAGGAGAGCCGTAAGAGACAAAATGACAATTTTCCCACCCACCAGTACTGCCCGCTAGTAACAATTCTGAGTACCAAGGTACTACGGGGTCTCCTCATAGTATTATTGGATGTGGCTGGTTTTAGTGAGCACGATTAGACTGTAGTGCGTTTTTTTTTGTGGGGAAATGACGTCAGGGTGCGCGGAGCGTACGAGCGATTTCCTTCCCTTCCCGCCCCGATCGTCACCCACTTCTTTTCACACCTCTGCCTTGCACAGAAATGCTTACGTCATTTCTCCACAGAAAAAATCGTTTTGTGCCGAACACTTAAACATTATTTTATTTTATTTTATTTTTCGTTGAAAATTATGTCTAGTCACATAATGTGAAAACATAGGAACATAGAGAGTACAAATGTACGAGTATGTACCAATACGCACTGTACAAAGCAAGGAGAGGTACTTAAGGAAGGGAAAAATATACTTTACTGATAAGATTTAAAGGGGCTGACAAACATAGGGATGCGACACAGCACTCACATCCACAGAGAATACGCTATTGTTAATAAATGTTTTGTATCTCTCTGGTACTGGAAAAAATTATTATAAATTGAGGTATCGTAAAAAATTTATTTTCTTTTAATGGGCATACAGACGAATTTTTTCTTCGTACCAACTCAACAGTTATGATTTTTTTTTCTCGATTCCACTGTGTTATAACTTTCCCCGCTGTAGAGTCCAGTCAGTGGACTGCAGCAACGACGCGCACGACTTGAACGCACTACTGACCGCATATTGAAAACATGGTTGTAATTATCACTTGCTGCCGATAATAATAAATTTATTGTCAAAAAAGAGTACAGATTGCGTATGACCACGTGGAGGACAATAAGCTAATTTACTCTCCGGAAGCAAGCAAGGGACCATCCCATCAATTCCGATCAAGGGTCCTAAGGCAGAGGCGGATTCAAAAATTTCAGCAAAAGTTCCTAGATAAGATAAAAAGTTAGCTGCGAGTTATAATACTAATAGAATGTCAATATGTTTGTAATTTTAAGCAAAAAATTACATGTAAGTTATTATCGAACTATAGATTATTCTGAGTATAGTGCTTAAAAATTGAAATAACACTAAATTCACGATTTATTGTTACAATAGACCCGCCCCTAGACAAAGCCTAGAGAACCTGTATGATAAATCCGCCTCTACCCGAAGGAAAACCGGAGAAAAACCCGGGCCAGGATGGGGCTACAGAATTTATGTACACAAACGTGCCAATGTTGAGTACACATAAAACTAAATTAATATGAGCCATAAGACAACACAATCATGCAAGAAAATAGTTTTTGAAATTGTTATAAGTTGTTTAAAAAGTACTACAGCAATGGCGTGATAAAGCACAAGACGAATTTAACTTTTGTTAAAATCAATAAATTCTTTTACAGTGTAGAAGCACTGGTGCAGGAGGTAGTTTTTAACCGCGGATTTGAAGATATTCAATTTCATAATATCTTTTATATTCTTGGGCAGGGAATTATATAGAACGATTCCCGAATGGTATGGTCCCTTTTGGCAAAGAGTGGTTGACACTCTAGGGCGATGAATATTACTACTATTGCGTGTATAGTGTTCGTGAACGAGACTGTTTCGTATAAAGCAAGGGTGGCACTTCAGTAATTCGGTCTTAACAAACACGACCGTTTCATAAATATAAATGCAGGGAAGTGTTAAGATATTTAATTCCTTGAATAAAGGTTTACAAGAGTTTCGGGGGTGAGATTTACAAATTATCCGAACTATCCTCTTCTGAATTCTGAAAGTTTGAATACTCTGACCGGAATTACCCCAGAAGGTAATGCCGTAACGTAAATGGGAGTAAACGTTTGCAAAATATACGCAACGGGAAATACGTGGACTAACTGCGTTAACTAAGATTCGGAATGCGTAACACAATTTGCTTAATTGGGAATTAAGATTGTCAATGTGACAATTCCATTTGAGGTTGTCTTGAATATGGAGACCTAAGAATTTTGTATTTGTAACAGTTTTTAATTGTGTTCCGTTTAAAGAAAGAGAAACCTGGGGTAAAGATTTTGTGATACTATTGTGAAATGACATAGACACTGTTTTGTCAGTGTTTACAATGAGACGATTTGCATGGAACCAAGTCGAAAGGTTAGACAAAACTTTTTGAGCATTGGCGTGTTTATACAGTAAATTAGTGTCATCAGCAAAAAGGACCATTTTGCAATCTGATTTGGATAATGACATGTCGTTCACATACAATAAAAAGAGTATAGGGCCGAGAATTGATCCTTGGGGTACTCCGCAAATAAGTGGCCTGTTTCTGAAAGACAACGCTCAAGTATTTTATTTTTAGTATAGGATATTTCTACCTGTTGATATCTATCCTTTAAATAAGAAGTTAGCCATTGATGTGGAAGTCCTCGAATGCATAAAGAATGCAATTTGGAAAGGAGAATTTCGTGATCGATGACATCGAATGCTTTGGATAAGTCAAGAAAAACACCCTGAGGATTTTCTCCACGGTCTAGAGATGTGGTAACATCGTTTAAGAAGGAAAATATGGCGCTTGTAGTGGAAAAGGATTTCCTAAAACCGTGTTGATCGTCAGAGAGAATGTTATATTTTGATAAAAAATCTAGAAGACGCTTATAGAACAATTTTTCTAGGATTTTTGAGAAAGTGGGTAGTAGAGATATTGTTCGGTAATTTCCAATATTAAGTTTGTTTCTTTTCTTGTGTAAAGGTTTCACTTTAGCTCTCTTAAATATGTTGGGAAACACCCCTTCCGATAAAGAACTATTAAAAATATTTACGAGTGGATTTAATATAGCGTGGGACGAAGATTTAACAATAAACTCAGGTATATCATCTATGCCTCGTGAAAATTTGTTTTTTAAGGAGCTGATGATTCTCATGACTTCACTGGCGTTAGTTTCGGAAGTGAACATAGAATTGGGTATGTGGGTGGATATAATTGGAGGACATTGATTTGAATATATTTAGTTCGTTATTTTACCAACTTCTGAGAAGTAAGAATTAAACAAACTTGCGATGTCCTGAGGATTTGATACGATGTTGCCATTGTTTAGTAAAGAAACATTTTCTTCGCGATTTTCAGAAGTTGACGTGTAATTGTTAACAATATTCCACATGGCTTTCATCCGGTTGTTCGATTTTAGTATATGCCTGTCGTTTTCCATTACTTTAGCTGCATAGACTACTTTTCGAAGAATAGTCTTATATTTACGAAAATAATTATGGAATTCGGGTGGTTGGTTATAGCGTTTTGAAAGATAATATAAACGGCGTTTGTTTTTTGAAGAAATCCTTATCCCTTGGGTGATCCATTTATTGTATTTCTTTGTGTTAATTAACTTGCGTTTTATGGGAAAGCTAGAGTTGTGATGTTTTAGGAATATTGAAATAAATACATTGAATTTGTCGTCGGTGTCTTGGCAATTGTAAACATATTTCCTTGTTTCTTCACGCAAATAATTTATAAATATGGATTTATTTATGTCATTAAACTGGAGACTGCTGGAGACTGCGTACATAATTTTAAAAGTTTTAATTGAATTATAATGTGATCATGGCATTTTTCTGAGTGCGTCAGTATATTCATTCCTTAATGATGTGTCTGGTCGATTTTAGCAATCATTTTGAAAAAAAGTAATGTCTCCGTATAATTTGCAAGCAGTAGCTTGAATTTTTTAAATGTTGTCACAAATGCAACAGTAATCATTCGCTGAATAAGAATTATTTTTGGCACACTTGGTTTATTTTATAAAAATCATAAAGGTGACGTATCGGCAAAACCGTAAAATATAACTTTTTTTTCAAACATTTCAAGTTTTAAAAAATCATTCATAAAACCAGTTTTCTCACTTGCGTACATGCAGAACAAAATGACAAATTCAATGGTGTAATTTTTTTTTCAATTTTTGTTGTGCTCTCCACAACTATTAGAAGTTAGAGCTCTGTAATAACAGATCCGATGGTAGGTCTTGGTTTTGTGCGTCGGGTCATGCATGGTGTTGGTGTTGCGGCTCTTGCTGGTCTTGGTATCGATCTTGCATGATTGGACCCAGTTCTTATTTTTGCGCTTACGCGAGCTTGCGTATTAGGTACATACAGGGAGGCTAAAATAAAACTGTCCCGGAAAAGAAATGTAATTCTAACACGGAACTGTCACTAGTTCATAAACAGGAGGACTGCGCTTTTCAGAAATGGCCACTGGTGACGTCGATGCAACTCTTTTCAGCAAGACGGAACCACATCATACGTCGCCTCGAAAACCTTGTCACGAGGGCATAATGTGTTTAGCGAGCAGAGGAAATTTTTATTTTTCATTTCTTTTATTCTAGACCGTCTTGTCTGTAACCTGGTCATTACAAGGTTCATATTTCTTATCTATTCTTTATCTTTTTTGATCCTTTATCGTGTCTCTTTGCTATTGTTTTCATCAATATTCCCGTCCTTCCCAGGAGACGGAGGTGGATACTCAGCTACTATCCTGTATAATCTCTCTTTAGAGTCTATTATTGTGTTCTTATCTTGTGTCTCCTTGCCTCTTCTTTTCTCTCACTTATTCTGTTCGTTCCTCACCGTACCACTCGCAGTCCCACATCTAATGTTCACGCCTTTCTTCTTTTTCGCCACATATACAATCTGATTCTTCCCCTATACCTCTCTCTACTAGGAAACTATTGAGACTTCCATGATCTGTTATGTATTTCATAACATATGGATTAAGCTTGAAACATTTTAGATTCATGTAGGCAAATTGCACATTTGGAATAAATTTGCTGGTTATTCGTCCTCATGATGTTTTCTTCCATCGAATTTGCCACGCCTGCTTTATTTATTTTGCTATCATTCCTTTCCATTGCTTTGTTTTCTTTTCTATTTCTTGCCCTGCTTTAGTTATATTCCCTGTTTGTTCTATTTTCCTGGCGAGGAGACAGTTAGCAGAGGTTTATGTAAAATCTCCTGGTCACCTCGGTCGCCTGATCTCTCTTCCTGCGATTCTTATCCGGGGGGCAAATTGAAGGGCCAGGTGTACACCTACACACACTGAAGGGGCTACAGCAGAACACTGAAAACGCTATTTCTGCTACATTCTTTGGCAGAACTGCTACGCATGTCTCACAGTTCGATAAATCGAGTAAAGCTCTGCATCGACGTCAACGGTGACCATTTCTAGCATTGTCAGGATGTTCTCATGTTCATTAACACGGGTCAATTCCGTGTTAGGATTACAATTGTTTTCCGGGCGAGATTTATCTTACCCACTCTGCATTATGAGATTAAATAATGATTATGAAAAATTATTATAAAGAACCTTTTTATTTTTGCTTGTAGATATACATTCATCTTTTGGTGAAGAAAAAAGGTACATGTATTTTAGAAAATTGTACATATCAATTTGTTGGACACAACATCTTCATAAAAATTAATAACATTTATTAATATTATCACCACCAAATGGAATATCCCTTCATAGGATTTATTTATACTATTATACATTGGAATGATGTTTCAATCATTGTTTTATTAAACATAATTAAAATACATTGTTTGCTGTAAATGAGTATCATATGAGAAGAAATTATTGTCGTTAAAATGGTCCTAAAGAAAATACATGTCATTTTTAATTTTTAAATGAACAATTTATCTTGTTTTATGTAATAGAGTTTCATCAAGTTTTCAAAATTGCCAGTGATGTAGCTAGAATTTTGTTCGGGAATGGGGGATCTAAAAATTATAATCCAAAAGTATTGTTAATAGCAGTCACAATTTATTAAAAGTTAGGAGCAAATGCTTAATGTAAACGTATTAACGACGGCATTAATTATTTTTGACCGCATTTGTTTACAACCTGGAAGAACCATACTGCGAATAATAAGCAGAACCAAGTGAAATTTAGTTTGGAACTGATTATTTATTGGTTAAACAATTACATCAAACATGATTTCTCGAGGGAATTTCTTCTCAACAAATTCATGATACATGGTTCGTGTATAATGTTCATGTATCTTCTGATTCAAATTCATGATACGTGGTCTTATTTATTACCAATTCATGATGCCAACTTGTTATAACCATTCCGCATATGGAACCAAAGGAAACGTCATTGAGCATTCATGACTATTTATTGTCTTATTTATAACCATGAACCTGTAAGAAACACACTGGATAAAAAAAACGCGCCTGTAGTAATTGTTTAGCCAGTAAATAGTAAAAAATTTGCTACTTGTTTTATTTGGTTTTATTTTATTTGCGGTGAGGTCCTCTGAGGTTGATATCCAGCTGGGAGAACTATGACACAGTTATAAACAATTACGGTAAAATATCATTTTGTGGTAATTAATCAAAGAATGGTCAAAACGTTTGACCTAATTTTCATTTGGTTTCAATGAAGTGGTTTTGCCAGGTTGATGTACCTCATTACAAGTTAATTTTTGCAAGAATCTTGTTTTTCTCAAAACCTCTCAGGCATGGTCTTGTTCTTGCTACTAAAGTCTTGGTATTGGTCTTGCATCGAATACAAGTTCTTGTATTTTCTGCATGACCAGGAGCCAAGACCAGTGTAATAATATATTATTCAACAAACTAACAATATCGTCATTAATTACATGTTTTTCGTTGTAGGCAATACGACTTTCGTCCTTATGTCAAGAGCAGTACTCGAATCTAGTTTCATTGGAAATGAGTTCCTTTATCGTATTTTGGTCTCATCCCGCATCGCTATTAAGGGAGTGACGACGAATTTACGACCCAGCGACGGACGAGCACAGTGCGTCGCGACTCCCCTCTCCTTCCCTTCATCATGGCTCCTGCCGCCGCCTACACCGCCACCGCAGTCCAAGCGAGCAGCCTAGCACCATCACCTGGCGGACACAAGCCACGGTGGCGGGCGGCGCGGTGCGCAGTGCGGAGCGGTGGCGCGGTAGTGGGCTGGCGGCGCATCGTGAAGCATATCTGCCTCCCGGCGCGGCGTGCGCACCGGCATTCGACCGACCTTCGGCGGACCGACCGCGACGTCCAAATTTTGCTACCCTCGCAACCACTCAGTGTCAAGTGTGTGCTTCCCAGTATTTGTGAACACGATGCGAGTGAATAAATATGAATCACAAGAATGAAAACCGAGCTCCCATGAAGTCCTCATGGACACACGAGGTAAGTGAACTTGTATTGATTCTCGAGGAAGCTGAGGATTACAACTTGTCAAACGCAGATTGCTTGGTCCACGCGGTTTCGCCTATGAATATGTAGAAGTTTTTGTGTGTGTCATTCATAAATAATTTATTGTGGTTTTGCATATGATATTATCGGAGACTGACTTTGCATCTCGTCTGGTTGTAGATAAGAATAGATGAATGCGTAGAAAAATCCTTATTCAACAGGCTGAATGTCAGGATTCTTTTTGTGGGGGATGGGGGTATTCAGACTTCTCATCACAAATTAATTGATGCTAATTTAAAAATTACTTGTCAACATTTTTAATGTTCAATTTTTTAATTCACATTATAAATAAATTAATTAAAAATTAACAATTTTGTATACACATAAAGCATTTTCATTACAATATCAAAAATTCCCGGGTACTCGGGAACCCCGAGCAACTGGTTCTGACCCCCCAGACTACGGGCTAGCTAATCAAACGTTATAAATCCATCATTTGGAAATGTTTTCTTAGGGTTCCGAGTTTGTTTCTAATAGGTCATGCAGCGTAGTAGTTCCCCATCCGAATTGTGATTGCGATTTTATTGTGAATGGAATATAAAAACCTGACTTTCGCTTCTCCTCGATGGAGGAAATCAGAGAGTTGCCTTAAAGGTCGTACGATGAATCATGTGCTGTGAGACAGCGAAGTGATGTAATCGTCGATGTGAGATGGATAAATTTCAGGAAGCAGGTGACTAAACAAAATAGGAGATTCTCGGTTACTTTCAATTAAAGTAGTGGATGAAATGCATCGCGCATCGGTTTATATTTGTTACGTTTACTAGTTATCGGTATAAAGACATTGCGAAGTAAAATTGCCTTACTTTCCAATTTTAAAGATCCATTTTGTTTACAAATGCAGTCTTGAGAGTGATGAATTTAACGAAGAAAATTAAAATAATACTCTTCAGTGTCGTTCTATTGTCATACGGTGTCTTTTCTGGTCTGATAGTACTATTTTACAGACGTTAGCTACAGCGAAATATGATTTTTGCTTTGGGAAATCACGCAATTAATTTTTGTTCTTTGCCTACCGATTTTTGTTCTTCAAACTTTACCATAGTAGTTACATTGATGTAGTTCGATAATGTTCTTCTACCCCTTCACCGTTTTTTGAAGGTAATTCTTTTAATACGTTTCGAGGAATATTTTTTATTATGATTCTCGTGTTATCGTTGCATTAGTAAACTTCTCCAAGATTTTTTTATAGATTCAGCAATGTACCATGTCAACACACATATCAATCACTTAATAAATCTTTTCGTGCATTCATGTCTATGAAAATTTTGCGAAAGAACTCATCGGTTAACCTAAACATACACAGTGGGGAAAGTCTGTCCTGAAGATATCATAGGATTAATTCCAAACTTATCTTTTGAAGATCATGTGTCAAGAACATTTATAAGATATCCCTACTTTGTATTTACGGAATTAATCCGTGGAATACAGGTTTTAGATGATCTTGAATAGGTCTTTGCAGAATAACCTTAGTTTCTCTGTGAAAGAAATGCTATGAACTTACTAAGTTCGTTCATTAAAGATTATCTCCGGATAGTCTGGTCCAGTTAGACCGCAACATGACCTCAGGTTGTACTCTTGACATAGTCCTCACTTTATCTTTTGAAAATTTTCCCTACGGTAGTTTCTAAGGATATCCTTATATCGTCCGCGGAGGATTCTCTGAACATTCATAGCTCACACAGTGAAGATTATCTCGAGATAGTCTGATCCAGGTAGTCCGCAACATGTCCTCAGTCGTACTTTTGACATAGTCCTCACTTCATCTTTTGAAGATAGTCTATTCGGGATATCCTGAAGATAAACTAATTTTGTCCTCTTAGGATTCCCTGTGAACATCCGTTATTCATTATGAAGATAACATCTCGACGTAGTAAGAACAAGATAGTCCGTTACTTGTGTCACGTCACTTGTGTTGAATATTCGTCAAAAGTGAAACTATTTGTGTTTATTACATTCCTGTTAGTTATCTGGATATTTCTCCATTTGAGGTAAGTTAATTTTTTTCTTGTAAAATCTAAATGCTACCTACCCAATCTAGCTTATTATCCACCACGTGGTCACACGCAGGTTTTAACGGTTTTAGCTTGTTTTTTAGAAAAATACTGAATTTCTATTTGAAATTTGAAGCTGAAATACGTATTAAGTATGGGAACAATTTATTTCTTTTTCCAAAAAAAGCAGTTAAAAACAACGCATGATCACGTTGAGGATAATCAACTAATTTACTCTCTGAATAATTTACTCCAAGCCTTCAATATATCTGACTGAAACATGCATTATTTTTAACTTTCACTATGTACTAGCTTGTCAATAGCATCGATAGTAATATTGCTGAAAAATGATTGAACTAAGGAGTTAGCGTCCCTTGTACTTTTCTACATAGTTTATTCATAGCGGTATGTCGATTGTGTATTGTTTATTTCCTGGCAATACGATGACATTGATATTTATCATAGTTCTTGCTTACTCATTATTTAGTGGCGCAGAAAGTATCTTGACAGACTCCATTCACTTTAGGGAATACAAATATATTATACTAGGTTGTATAAATTTTGTATACTTCTAAAAATTATTATAATGTAGAGATTTGAAAAATAATTGAAAAAAAATTTTAGATGAAAAACTTAACGACAAATCTGTTTATGTCAGTTTGGTAAGCGTCCAAGGACACAATATATTCATTGAGTTTTTAATTGGTGGTTAATAGCTCGATTTATTCCATTCATGTGTCATATTTAAGGAGCGTAGCATTGGCTTTACACTGATGGCGTCTATAATGACACCATTTTGAGCTGTGGGTTTCACGTCTGGAAGGGTGTGCACACAAAGCTGCAGAAACTTGCCCTTAAATCAGACGTTACACTTTTCAAAGCACTTGAAGGTAAGGATAAATTTTACTGCATCTAACAAAGTGTGGATTTAGGGAATTCCTTCTTCTGACCATTGTTTGTTATCAAATAGTTTTGTAGTTGATTTTCTTTTCCAGAATAAATTGGTAGCGAGAACGGACAATAGTGTCATCGAAAGAGTAGAGTAGAAGGCTACTCGTTGTTTGACAACATGATACTCGTCTGAAAGCAGGAGATGCAAAACCAATTTTACCCTGGACTGGCTATTTGTAGACATTTCTCAGATATACAATTTTATACAATATTTTGGTATTGAATGTTCTATAATTCTGGACTTTTTTAGTTAATTCTCCATTGTATTTAATACATGATGATATGTTCCATAATTCGTGTTTTTAGTGTCTTCGTGTTTAATATATGTAACATGCTCTACAATCAGCACAATTTATTTTACACATATCATGTATTATATAATATCTTTAATTTCTTTGTAATCAATGACTTTGCATTTTAAGACTTTGTAACTTGATCTTATAATAAATGTGATAAGTACATAATTGTTTTTTTTGTAATCTCTTTGACTTGTTTAGAATGTGAATCATATATATCTATATATATATATATATATATATATATATATATATATATATATATATATATATATATATATGTATATATATATATATAAGACATTCTGGAGATGATCTTGAAGATTATCTTCGTTGTATGAACTCAGAATGATCTCGTCAAGATATAAATAGGACATTATATAGATGATGTTTAAGGGCATATCCATAGTATGAAAGAGAGATGATCTAGTCAAGATATACATAGGACATTTTAAAGATGATTTGAAGTATTAACTTGTGTGTATTAACTTGAGATGATCTCATTAAGATATACTAAGGACATGTTTAAGACTATCCTCAGGGAGGTCTTCAATAGAGTCCATGTGCGCCATTTTGATAACCTCAGGATAATCTCATAATATATCCTAGGGATTATTTTATTATCTTTCAAGAACATCTTCAGGATAAACTGAGGATAAAGTTTTCCCACTGGGTATGGTTGAACCAAAATGTCTTCATGAATGCCATTGAGTATGCGGTTAAGGTTAGGTGAACAAGACGCTAGTCAAGCGTACTGTACATAACCATTTACGAAATGTACAATAATGTTATCTATTCTGTTTGTATTAAAAATAGTCATCATCATAGTAATTGTGATGTGTTAAAATTGTGAATTATACCGTTTAAATGGAAACAAATATTTGATAATGGTCTCATTTTTTACTAGTTCTCAGTTTTGCTTTCTTACTTGTTCAGAAAGAAATTGCTAATTTAGTAATGTTCTTATCTATATTAAATGTAATATACTTGTGACATTTTTATTAAATCGATTCTACTAGAAGTTACATGGGAATTTATGTACAAACCGTCTGGACAGATGCTTTATCCATACGAGCACGTGGAAGTCTACGATGCTTTTTATTAAATATTAGCCCCTAAAGGTCCAAAGTCAGCACCCATCATAATTCGTTCGTTCCTGAAGTTCCACGTGGTCTGCCTGATCTATTCCTCTTCTTCGCTAACGGCAAGGTAGGAGGAAAAGCGCGGTGCAGAGATCCAACCAGTATTGCATGATGGCATTACGTATCTCCTTCCTCTCTTGTCCCCAACAGAGGTCACGCTGGAGCGCATGGCACGAAGTGTGGAAGGATGGTCAAGAATAATACAGCGGGTGAAAGCTTAGCACCGAAACGAAAGAAGTACCCGACAACCCAATATCTCTCCTTCTCTGTTTCTTCGACCAAATCATGGGGTTTGGTGGAAGAGTAGGGCTGATGACATCAAAAAATAGGACATAAAATAAATAAATGAGAGAGGATGAGGAAGTATGATCATCAGAGACTAGCACAAAAACTAGAGCGAAACATAGGCACAGAGTTAATGACAGAACTTTTAAGGTTTGATAACCGTCAGAGCGACTGGGATAGAGTACCCCCCAAAAATGTTACAAATGGTTGTTTGAACCATTCCTTATCCAGTGGCGATGAATTTGCATACCCCTACGGCGAAAAGTTTTAAATTATTTGAATTTAACTTAGTATGGGCTTATATGAAAAAACTTTCGCGGGCTTATATTTTTTGGTATCCTGAAAAACGAATCGGCTTAACAGCGAAAAAAACGATTAAAACATAGCAAATGGAAACAGGAACGCAATGACAATAAGATTTGTATACCTTATAGGGCATTTACAAGAATAATTCACCAAAAACTGGGGAGAATACAGTTCCCACGGAAATGGTAGTGGCATCACGTGACAGAAGACAATGCGACCCTTGTCAAAGAAAGTGTCAAATGAAACTCTTGAATTTGTTATCGAGATTTAAATCACAAAATAATTCCCTTCGTCCAACAGTAATACTCAGTAAAGTGAATTATTAATTTATTAGAACTCCTTTGGTGAATGTTTCCAAGTTTTGTGAATAGTTGACAACTTGACTTCAGTCAACGCGGTCATAATAACTTAAAAGAGAAATAGGGTGGCGGATTGAGGATTGAACCTAAAATGGTTAAGAGTTTCTTAAAATTGCATTATTGAAGTAACAATAATGAACTAGTACGGTAAGATTAGAAATGAAATTCGATACACTTGAAAAACACTAACCCAATTGCATGATTTCCCAATGATATCCAAAACAAAATGCACATGTTACTTTACGTCAGTAAAATAGTACTATCGGACCAGAAAAGAGATTGTATGACATTTGGATCAAGAGTTTTATTTATTGTTTTAATTTTTCCTTGTAAAATTTATCATTCTCAAAATTGCACATGAAACGAAAATGTTCCTTCACTGAACCTAGAAGGAAACAATTTATGAGAATACTATTTTCCGGGTCGTAGTGCCGTGGTCTATTGGGATATTAAAGACGGGATTGGGATATTAAAGACGCCTGTAGTGAAAACCTATAAGTATCAATGAAACAATTTAATTTTTTTGTTGGCAAATCGAATAGATATTATTGTGATAAATCTAAATACTTAGAGAAAAGTTTTGCTTTACGTGAAACCTTAATATTCATTACGCATTATATTTTCACGAAAATACCAGAGTATCTGGAGGAGTAAATATATTTATGGTATCATTGCTTCCTCGCTGTTCTGTGCATATCGCTGAGTTCAGAAGAAAATTTCGGGACAAATTTCTTATCGCCCCTTGGGAACGGTAATGAACAGAGAAAGAGGAGTCTCCCTCGAAACTATTCTCAATATTTAGAATAGAATATTTCAGATTGAAAAAATTAATAGTAATAAATCTGTTCGGTAAATTTGATATAGTAATTTAAGGAGTCCTATAGATTTTATAATAGGTGCGCTTTTCTCACTAAAAAAATTTGTTGAATATATTCACCATATTAATTTGGGAATTTGTGGTGAATTTTAATTTTGAATATTTTATTCACGAACCGTATTATTGCTGTCTTGTATCCTGAGATTTCAATTGTTCATTGATCATGTGATCACGGCATTTTGCTGAAGGCAAATTTTATTCCTTTAAAAAGTGCCTGGTCGTTTTTAACAATGTTTTTGGAAATGGAATACTCATTATATTTCGCATATAGAAGCTCGAAATATTGAAATGTTGTCACAAAAATAATAGTTAACATTCGTTGAATAAGAATTATTTTTGACTTTTAATTTATTTCATAAAAAATAGTAAAGACGACGTATCGGGAAAAACTGTAAAAAAATCGGGTTTTTGAAACATTTGTTTTAAAAACTGTATTATTCTGTCTTAGAACCTAGTTTTTAAACTTGAGTATAAGCAGAATAACATGACAAATTTAATGGTGTTAATTAGTTTTCACTACGATTTTCTTTGTGGCATCTACAGCAGTATAAATTGAGGGGTCTATAATAAAAAATCCGATAGTGGGCGAAACATTCTTATTTTTAACTCATAGTTTCACCTTTAATCATTATGTTAAATGAAATGTTTTATGCTTTTGGCTTAGTCCTGTGTTACCATATTTGATGTTACTAGCGGAGAAATTTTAATGACATTAATAAAATGTGATAGGATAAGAAGGGGGTTTTATTTCCGAGATTGAAACCACTGTTATAGTCTACTTACACTTCAAATACGAGAAAGTACATTCAATTTAAAAGTTTATTTTTATATTGTTTAGAAATATTGTTTTATTTAATTTTAATTGTTTAAAATCACTTTTTGTAACATTATTTCGGAATTAGTTGAATCAAATTACTCATGTTTAGACAGTATGAATACTGAATTTGATTCAACAAATTCGTGAGAAGTCTGTTGTGTTCATAATTTTTACTTTGATGAGGGATTAATCATTAATTCATTGGAAATTTGAGTGACGTAATGATACTTTCAAATACCATCAAATTTGTGGCAGAAGAAAGGATTTAGTTATTTTTCTTCTGAAAAATATTGTGAAAACTACTGACACGAAATAGCTATTTCTTTCTCTTTGAAACAACCACTCTTAGAGTATTTTGTAAAACAATTATGTAAAACATAATTTTTGTATAACACAAAAGAAGGAGCAACTGTTTAGTCATTTTAGTGTTTAAGAAAGATTTGTCAGTGATTTGGTCGTGACATCCTTTCTCTGGAAGTACGAATTGAATTCATCAAAGAAGTTTTCATTCCGGAAATATATTGTACTACAATTGACGATTACGAAGATTGAAGTTGTGCTCGAAATGATATGAAGATGAGTGCTTCTCAGACAGCAGACGCTCGTGGAGAATTGGCTGAACATTTCTTTTATTCGCACTTTTTTCTTTGGGAAGAATGTTGGGTATTCTCCCGTTTGTTTGTTTTCTTCATTTATTTTCCGTTCATTTGCCATAAAAAATGTACATTAATACTGAAAATCGAAAATTACAGTGATAACATATTTTAACTGTTCTTCTTAGATATTACTTTATTATTTATTTTAGGGATTATTTTTTTTATTATTAATGCTTATATCTCTTAAGAGTACTTTTAATTTGATGAAATGAATATATTATACCGTGTACATTATACTTTTTTCGTTGTTTTAATTTATAGAACAACAATATTCCATAACTTTAAATAAAATGTCACTGAATATACCCAGAAATCTCATATATAACTAAATATTCAAACATTTCATATTTTGTTGCAAGCATTACGTTGAGAACTTTAATAAGGTTATAACGGCACCTTATTAAAACTCCATTCTGTGGAAAACATCATAGGTTCAGTAGTAACGGTAGGTCATATCGAACAAGATAAGCCTATAATATAATGCTTTGTAAAAACGGTCGTTGAACTCACCTTTTCTATTAGTTCTCAAGCTGCTCACCTTGCATCTTTGAAGATTGTAGAGGAGGGAACGAACAGGAATGAAATCTTATCCATGAAACGTAACACCGACGTGGAGTCTTTGGATGTATTGAATTGGAGCGAATGGTTAGTTCTGAATATATTTATAGGGGAAAGAAAGGAGGCGAGCTGTGGGAGAAAGAGGCCCTATGTTTTTTGTAAAGATCACTCATAGAAGCGAGGGCACAATACAAAACCAAAATTTCGTATGAAAGTATAAGGTCTTTTGTTTTATGTTCATTTACCAAAACAGGTTTTTCTTTTCATATGAACGTAATATACAAAAAAGTGTTTAGTTAAGGTATGAGATTGTGTTTTTCTTCGGGGATATACACACTATATTGGTCCCGAAAAGAAAATTGCTGCTGTCTGCCTGTCCTGCTGTCAATGTATATTCCGTGATCGTATTGAAACGGTCGACTCAGTTATATTCTTACTTCATACAATTTATCTTCTTTCCTCCGCATATTTATTTAAAATATTTATGTACAATATGATCCATTTAGACTGCTTGTTAACTGTCCGTAACTCATTTCGACTGCTTGTGGCACATGGTAGTTGTGTTGTCGGTTCATCTTGATAACAAAGATATTTTAGTTTTCTCGAAGATAAAAATGTCAAGATGTAAGAATACTGAACGAGCAGCCCATGCTATGGGGACTAACCTATCATTGAAGTTTAGATTCAATACCGCTTGAGCATCATGCGAGCATCCGTTGTATTGAAATCATATCATTGTTTATTGAAGTGGAACATCCTTCAATAAATTCAGTAAAACGTTACTCAATGAATAGATATATTCTGAACCATTCAGACTGCTATCAATAAAATGAGATTGTCATATTTTCCGTCTTTTTATGTAATTAATAACAAAACGACACTATTTTTTAAGAATAGACTCTCTAAAACGCAAATAAATAAAATTCCGTTTCAATCCTTTCTTGTGGATCATCTTCAGGCAAATTGAAAACCAAAGAACTAAGGACTCACCTCAGTTGTGTTACACAAGAAAATCAATATCACCTAGGTCACTTTAGACAATCTGAATATATAATTTATCTGTTATGATATATTGTATTTCATTTACTTTATTCCACATAATTGCTTCATTTTATTCATTGTAACTTTAATACCCATGTTTGTTTGGAAAATAAGTAATGCATTTAAATAGTGATGTATTGTTTACCTTTGTTGTGCCTAGCTGGTATTGATTTTCTTGTGTATTACAATTGATATGAGGTCTTTGTTCTTTGGTTGTCAAATTGCCTGAAGATGATCCACAAAAAGGATTGAAACGTATTTTATTTATTTGTTTTAGAGTAAATGTTTCTGTTTCTAAAAAAATAGGGTTGTTTTATTTGTTATTAGAATGATTAAGTGCTTCTTCTCCACACGTGGCAAAATCAATGTAGTCTAAATCGTATTTCTCGTAGGATGTTTATTTAACTCCATATTTGCAAAGATCGCACTGTACCACTCTGTACAAATATGTATCTTTTAATGTAAAGGTTTCTCAAAACGAAAGTCGAAGTTCGAATTGGAAAATTTCTTAAACTGTCGTGTGTTTTGTCCGCGTCTTGCATGCATGTTCGTTGTGAATATTTTCAATTTGTATTCTCTGAATTTTGGTATTTTTCATGAAAATGCACTGAACACTAAAGAAACAGTTCTAAAAAATAGATAAAAGTGTCAAAATGTTTTTACGTGTTCTTTATTTATATGCCTTGCCTTTACACGTCTTATTTACTTTGTCAATATGTTATTTACTTGATTTCATTTATATTTGCTCTAATTAGAATTTCTGTCTGATTGATATTTGTTAGGATTTCCAATTGTCCTGTGAGTCTTTCAAAGAACTTAAGGAATGTTGGATGTAGGTCAAAGAATATACAACTCTGTAGGAGAAAACATGGCGTTGCATAGCATGGTTATACTCAAAGTAATTAACGACTATATCAGATGATTCTTGACTGCTATGGATAAAATCACCTTCATATTGAAGAGAAGAGATCTCTAGTTAACTGTTTGTTAGCTTTGCAACTCGTTTCCAAATTGCATTACGGAGAAAGCGCCACCATCCGCTCCCTGTAGTGGTTTAGCCTGCGCTATTGAGGTGCCAGTTCAACTTAGTGCGAGAGGATATTTAATTGTGATTTGAATTGGTTGGTTCTGGGCTGTATCCAATGCCGCTTGATTTGATTTTTTTTCATTTATCATTCACCTTTTTCATGTGGTAGCGGGGTAAAGTATTTGTGCGACAAGGTGCCTAAATGGTTACACAATTAGTTTTTAGTTGTGGTAAACAACTGAAATACTGCCGAGTGGATTTTGGAGTTGTTTTTATGATCTTGAATTTCTATAAATGTGTTACTGAAAATGTTCAAAACTCTGTCCAGTTTATTTTGGCTGCGTTCAGAAAAAAATAATTCTTAGGAATATTGACGTGTTGAAATGATATTACTTGATTATCAAGTTCTCGGTGAGAGTATGAAAATATTGAATGAATTGAGTTCATTTGTTCTGCATCAAGAATGTCGCGCTTGTGTTCTGCGGTATAGGGGAATTATGTGGGTTCCAATAAAGGTAAATTGACTTTGTTGGCGCGAGATTTGAAGTCACTGGAATAATTTTTCATTTTCCAACTCAGTGACGCATGATTTTTTAAAATTTTGATCCAGCCGTGCTATGTTTGGTAAGGTATAGAAAAAGAGTTGGTAATCGACAAATGGCGATTTATGCTCTGGGAGGATTATTTACTGCGATTAAAATTCCGTTTTTTCCAGAGATCGCAAGGTAATGAATGTGGTTTCAAGATTAAGAGATTCTGGCGAGATAATGATTGATATAATTTTAAATAAGAATTAAAACACCATCGAAAGAATGTTTCTCGTTTCTATAGAAATTGTAATTCACTTTCCTTGCAATATAGAAATATAATTTGTGAGGAAGCGTGACTATTCTCTTTTCTTTCAGCAGGAAAAAAGTACAAACAAACAAGAAAAGTTTACTCAATAAGTAAACTTGTTTGTTTATTAACTGACTTAGATTGAAAATGATGAATTTCCTGTACAATGGACTTCTTTTTACTGAATGGTTAAAGAAATATTACTGGTATAGTTACTTTAGTGATACAATTTATTAAAAATTGTTCTTACATAATTTTCATGATAATGTACAAATAATTTGAAAATAGCATTTATCTCTGAGTGACTGTTCGGAATAAATAAAGTAATTTCCACTGGAAACTCATACTTTATATTCTCGCGAAAAAGTGCGTGTCCTCAGATTCGAGAAGTACAGTTTGGCTTACTTGCGATATTACCCAGAGAATTTGGGAGTCAAAAAGTACACAAAGTTCTTCGTGAATGTGTTTATTTTAGTGCTTGAAACAGAATAATAAAGCGCTATGATATTCTTTACAGAAGACGTAACAATTTTCTATGGTAAACAAACAAGAACTAACAGTGACTTCGACACGTGAAGCATCGAACAGCGAACAAATCGTGCCATATATGTGGAGATTACTCAAACCAAAAATACAGCGCCATATATGAATGCATCTTTCCTACACACATCTCTGACCACGCAGTCAAGCCACAGCTATGAACGAAGTTAAGTTTCATTAGAACTTGAGTTATGTATCATCGAAAAGTGAGACAATATACTAGTATGATAATTATAAATCCATTCGTATAGACATTCCAGTTTAGCCAAATCAGTTCATACAAGTTTTGCAAGAACGACATCGTCATTGGATTTGCATCTGTTTCATTTGTTTGAAAATTGTTTAAAAAAATTGATGTGACGCAAACTCAAGTTAATCCATTATTTTCTCTTGTTAAAGAAGTGATGAAAAAGCGATAGTAATCGCGATTCAAATCATTGTGATTGATATTTTTTTCTTTCACTAGTATTCTTTGTACGCTAAATGCAATGCTTCAAAAACATAATAGAACAGATTTCTTACGCACTTCTTAGCAATTTCTTCATTTGCAGTCATTTTTGGCTTAACTGGATCCTGTTCTTACATTTTCGAAACAAAATTGTGCTTAGCTTAATTCCGTACTATGAATATTCCATCGCATGGAATATTAGTGAATCTAATCAGTATTAGTGTTTGAATATATACCGTCCCGTGTACAAACAAATATTACTTATGGCTATAAATATTAATTAAAAACGTTAACAGATAATAAAAATTAATCATGTTACGTCGAATGAAAATGGTAGACGGGACCGGGATTCGAACCCGGGACCTTGAGCTCTACGCGCTCATGCGCTTACCGACTGCGCTCGCTTCTCGGGTCCGTCTATCATTCTCATTCAACTTGTGAAACCCAAGTCGGTAAGCGCATGAGCGCGTAGAGCTCAAGGTCCCGAGTCGAATCCCGGTCCCGTCTACCATTTTCATTCGACGTAACATGATTAATCTGTTACCTGGCGGTGAGGTTCACCGCAATCTAAGAGATTTCTATGTTTGTGAACCAGAAATGGAAAATGCTACCCAAATAAAGTACTTCCTATGGGAGTCGCCTCAGATGAGGAATCTAGTCTCTACGAGACCACCTCAGAGGTCTTTGGGTTTCACAAGTTGAATGAGAATGATAGACGGACCCGAGAAGCGAACGGGATGGCGCAGTCGGTAAGCGCATGAGCGCGTAGAGCTCAAGGTCCCGAGTCGAATCCCGGTCCCGTCTACCATTTTCATTCGACGTAACATGATTAATCTGTTACCTGGCGGTGAGGTTCACCGCAATCTAAGAGATTTCTATAGATAATAAAAAATAGAGAAAGAAACACACTGAAGTTACTCATATATGTGAGTGACTGACTGAAACCATTATTGATCGCAACTAACACGCAAAAGACTGACCACTAAATGCTCTACCTGAACCGCCATTTCTTTTCTTCTAATTCTATCATGAAACGGATGCGTAAGTTTGAGAGCAGCTCCGAAAGAAAATCTTTACGAAGGATACGCTATGGACAGGTGGGGCCTCCTGGGGAGAAAGGAACATCAGCCTATCCTTTTGTTAGCAGCTGAGGTGAATCGTCCTGAATTTCATGGGCTGCGTCGTGTTTCACTTTTGTGTCTACGTCTTCATTTCTTTTCGCAACTCTGTAAAAGGAGTTCGTGTGCTAGCGACTCTTGTGTCGTTCTTTTTCTTTTCTTTCTTGGATAGATGTTTTTTTGGTATTCTCACCTTGCAACATACACTGTTTTTCTTTAAATTAATGTAGATTTAACATTCCAGTATCGAATATGAGAACTTGAGAATTGTTGAGTCCAGGCATAATTAAATTACATCGACATGTAATAATTATAAAAAAGTGTCTTTATTCTGGCGAGACTCAGACCTTAAGGTCTGCCCTTCCGTCTAATAATTTAAAACATCTACATTTTAAAATACAAGATGAGAATTGGGAGGATCTTATTTACATTTACATAACGGGTAGCGGTTTTAGTGTGGTAAGAATTGTTTTATCAAGATTAATTTTACAAAAAAATCGTGAATTATGATGCAATCAGTGTTCTTTATGAGAAACTTATTGCTTTATGATGTGTCAGAAAATTCAGAATTCAGATACTTCAGTTCATTTGTTTAGTGTTTGTTTTGTTGCTGTGACATGACACTTTCTAATCTAGTATTGTACTGTACTCAATTTCTCGGATTCAATTTCGCTCTCATGTAAAACCACAGCCAATAGTATTACCATTTCTTTAAATTGTACCGTTGTGGGTTGTAACTGACAGTAAAAAAGTAGATATTTCTTCACTTACCTAGCATTAATTTCATTAATCTCTGTTTTGAATTCTTGAATATTTTTGTAAAATTAATAATTCTAGTATGTTTCCATGTATTTCAAGTATTATGTTTCAGAATAATTCGCTGAAGTTGTTGAATAAGGAAATAAATGGAGGGGGTGTAAATGTGTGAACTTTCTGTACAATTATTGACAAATACTACTTACATCGGATAGATTTTTTTTTCTGTTCAGCAGAAAGTCACTTTTCCTTTTGACAATCTCCTGTCTTCACCTCTTGCTGTTCATTCACTGCTTCTTGATAAGCTTACACTCGCGCACTTGCGACGGGGTTTAGTGTTTTTATTAGTTGAGTCTTAACTTAAATAAATTAAATTTTTTTACGTAGGATTATTATGTACAAGAATGTATATGCCTCGAATACATGTACCTCACATAAATAACGCGCAACGTTGATCCGTCCGATGCATTGTAGAGACAAGTCCGATGTTGTATAAAGTATTGTAGAGACAACAGCTTGTTTTATAACAATTTTCCATAATCCACGTAATCCATACAACTAGCAGTATCCACACAAACACGAATAGGTTGTTTACTTAAGTACTGTCATAAGACTTCGCTCTCACGCTACTAGAAGGCCACTAAAAACGAAGACGATTCGAAATTAATTTGTATTTTAAATCAAATACTTCATGTTGAAAATGTAAGATTACTCTAAATTAACGGTTCAGAAAATTATTCTTATGGTACCTCACTGTCGGCTGTTGGTAGAATATGACTGGAGAAAAAGGGCTGTTTACAGAAAGTTACGTTGTAGAATTAATATTTAGCGTATTCTTCTCCACTACTTCGCGTACACAGGACAGTTGTTATGGAGGATGAATCGTGAGACGTCTGTGTAGTATTGGCAAGGGATTAATTGGGGTGTCAGATGTCCTGTGTGTTGGACCTATAACCTCATTGTACCCGAGGAGGTTGATATCTGGATGTAGTGAAGGATTATAGGAGGATGCAGAATGAAATAGAACTAGTTCAAATCAAATCAAAATGTCCTTTATTTACGTATACATAAAAATACAATATTTATAGATTTATTATATTATATTGGCGGGACTGAGAGCCCTTGCGCCGCTAAATGTACCCTTGAATGCCGTGGGCTGTGCATACTGTACCCTGGAATTTACTCTTAACGAATTTCTCGTTGCATTAACGGGTAATACTAGATTAAATGATTATTAGATAAATAATGCAAATAAGTAAGCGATATTCGAAAAAAACAATGAGGTATAAGAATGTCTTTTGGCGGAATACACTGAAAGTTGGGATATTTCACGATGGGAAGTGGAAGACTGCAACTAGAGTATTCGTTAAGCACCGTCGGGAACCATGGAAAACCAACGGTCAGGGTAGTTGTAGCACATCCTTGTACACAATTTGGATCAAAGGGAATAGTAACCAGAGAGGGGATTGCGAGCTACGGCAGACCACTTTTGACGCATAGAGATTTTTTTTTAAATTTATTTTGTGTCCTAACTCTTGGACCGCCTTGTCTGTTGCAACGTCATTACAAACCTACTGGATTTCTTAGTCTTTTTAATGTTATAAGTCAATTGTGTTTACTATTGACATATTCTGATTTATTTTCGCCCATTGTTTTCGTAATATTCTCTTCTTTCGTTGGTTAGTCGTTTTTATTAATCTCTTCTCGGAAGTCATATCTGTTGTCTAGCATTCGGTTGTGTCTCGCTTTTCAGGATGTCTCTTATCATTCCTATTTTCGTTACATATTCCTGATGTTTGCTGAAGTTTTTCATTGTTAATCAATTTTCTTTCATGCTTTATGTCCCATATCACTTTTTGCATGATGTAAACTAAATACTCTTTTCGTTTCTTGCCATATATTTCACAATCCCATAGTAAGTGGCCTATTGTTTCATCACCCTAACCACATAAACATGCTCAGCTTTCTTCACGATCAATCTGCTTGAGATATGTACTCGTAATAAAATTTCCGATGTACAGAGAATCTGTGGCATTTGACGAGAAATAATAATTAATCGATTCATTCTATTGATGCAGGTAGTGTATCGCTAAATACGCTTCCCGCAAATGAGTTTCCTCTACCCAGCATAATTCTGCACTAAACACACCTACTTCCGAGCCTTACTTGGAGATAATTACGTAAAACAGATTGTCAAATGATACACGACTGCCATGACTTGAATGTGAATGTTATGAGTGGTTGGCAATATCAATACCAATAAAGCCATATGATCTCCGGAAAAGTTCATTAATGTTTTATCAATTGTAAATCAATCTTACGAAAAGTAAAGTATTAAATGTTTATTCTTAAGGGAATTCAGCTCTGTGCTGTCGCAGTAATACTTACATCAGTACCTCTGTAATCCGACAATCTCGGCATATAGAGACGCTGATACTACAGAGAGGCTATAAAGGTTTTTTCTGAAAATGGGGTTTAACCGTGAATAAACAAGAGGTACATACATACTAGCTGATTACCCGGCGTTGCCCTGAATTTTTCTTAGACTAATATACTTTTATTCAGGAAAAAATAAAAATTTACTATATAATGAGGCCAAAATACTTTTACTTACTGGTTTTTGAAAACATGTATCGTCCTGGTAACATAACAGAGCTCACGAAAATATTCTAAGTCCCTCGTACTTCAGATTTGGAGCTGTTAGGTTTGCAACGCCACGAATCTGCGACGAGAAAAAAAGCTCGTCACTTTCGTTCAACCAATCGTAGGCAAACATGAAACTGCTTCCATATTTGGCGGACCAATAGAAGACTATTACTTGTGAACACACCCCTATTAAATCGTAGCGAGAGTAAATGTTTTATTACACCTCTATTAAAGAAATATATTGTAAATTTTTTTTATACACATCTCGGACTTCCAGAACAAAAAACATTCTTTTTCTTAACTAAAATAAAGTTTATTATTCTCTATATTTAAATCTCAAGTTTCGTTGTGTCACAACGCCGTATATTTAAATCTCAAGTTTCGTTGTGTCACAACGCCGTCCTAGGGAATATAAAACAAATTAACTTCTCCGTAAATTTTTTCCGTGCTGTAAAATCAATATAGTTTTGAAATTGAATATCATCGCAATGAATTTCGTGAGATTTTCATTCTTATGCATCCAGGAATTTTTTATAAATATTCTTATAACCTCTGAATTTTATTCAGTGGCGCAGAGAACTCAAAGCTTATTGCCATCAATTAATGTGTGTTGTTTATTGTAATTTCAAATGATATTCAGCTCTTGTATACTATTTTTAGACCAATCGGAAATCAAATATTATAAAAAGCAATTTGATATAAAATGAATGAATAACACTAAATGTTAATTCTAGTGATATCTTCAATAAGTTTAAACCAATAAATAAATTATGTCAGTAAGAAATGTATTGATGCAAGATACAATGCTTGGTTGTAATCGTGCAACGTGGAACATAAAACAATATGCTCAGAGAGTAACATTCCTAAAATGTTTCTTTTTAGTTCTCAGAAAATAGAACAAAAGGAACATATCAAATTTATTTAGACTTCCAAATACAATATGCTCAGAGAGTAACATTACTAAAATGTTTGTTTTTAGTTCTCAGAAAATGGAACAAAAGGAGTATATCACATTTATTTAGACTTCCAAATACAATTGAATTGTACTCATGCACATTATCTACGATTATCAGACAATAAAGCATCGCATAATATTTCATTTAATTAAGTATCTTACACTGTCCCGGATATCATTATTTTCTCAACTTTCTTTCATTATTATCGACATTCCGAAGAATTCATTGATTTCAATAGCAGTGGGCAAAACAAGGTAATTCAGAAGCATTCATCATATTACTTTATACGAATCAACATGATTGTTCATATTTGTGAAGATAAATATATTGATTAGACATTAGGCATGATTTTTAAAGTAAGAATAAAAAATCAGCGAAGCAGTTGATGAGAACACATACATAATTAAATACAAAGTTATTGTTATTAGTAGGTTCCAGCATTCCAGATTCAGAGTCATTTTGTAAGAAGTTGATATTTTAACGAACGAACAAAAAAAACGGATAGCAAAACAAAAGTGAATCAAGTGTAATATTTAGACATTTAACTTGTAAAACCCTTCTCTCAAACTCATGAATGTTACTAAATGTAGATTTGATATGAGCAAACACTATTAAACAGCCACATCACTTTTATTGAAATTTCAGAATATTTCTTTGTTGGATTTATGCTGGTCATCCAAGATGAAACTTTCGTTATTTAGTAGGATTCCATGTTCAATTTGGATTTAATTTATATATGGATATAATTTAATAGGATTTCATGTTGTATGACCTAAAATAATACCACTTTAGGATGCATCGATCTACTCGTTGAAGACAAACGTAATTTTGAAGAGCGATCGCAATATCAAATTTATTATCAGCAATTCATTTCACTCTTTTACTACGCGTGCAGAGGAAGCATACTAGAATGATGGTAATATCGTTGTTGAAAGCACAAAATATTTTTCACTTAATAAATTGTTAAAATCAGAAGATCTTGCTTATACGCATTTACAGTGACCTGAAAATGAAATATTTTCGATATTCTTGAGGTCTCAAAAATACGGTTCTTTCGTGCGACAAGATCACTTTACAGAATATTCTTTCTTTAGTATCGCTATTCTTTGTTTGTTTTTTTATACAAAAAGAAGAAATCATAACTGCGGAAAAAGCAACAAACCTTCTGTAGAACAGCCATAGAAAACATCGTAGAATCTTCCAATAATTACATTAACTTTATATAAATAAAAGAATTTGGGTTTGACTAAGATATAGATTAATGATTTAAGCATATTATTTTTGAAACTTTTAATTGTTCTGTTAGTGTTTTGATTTGAATAGGTTCTTGTAATGTTTTTCAATAGGTCTGTAACTAAACTTACAAGAAAAAGTAGTCATAAGGAAAAAACAAAATGTAATTATTGGAAGATTCTACGATAGAAAAAAGCATATTTTTTAGTAGTTTATCATTAAGAGGTTTTTAAAAATATTACCTCAAGGAAGTAAAAAATTACCATTTGTCTTCATAAGTTACACTACGTGGAAAAAGCATAGTGCTTTTTTGCATTTCAAATACAAAATCAGCAAAATTAAATTTTTATTTAACGACTTGGAAACCGTATAAAACCGCTTTAAACAGTGTAAAAAATAATGTCCCGTGAGACTATCGTCCAAAATCGTACTTGAAGCTAGATAATTTTTTTACAACGACCATCTTATAAGAGTTGCGTTGTGTTTGAAATAAAGTTTGTAAAATATATTTCTTATTTCAACATACAAAAGTGCATATAACGTTTTTCTGTACTCATAACCTTGCTCCAAAAGTATTATAGGATAAATTATAGATGCTGCATGAATACATTTTTATTGAAAATATTGTTTGATCATAAATTACATAATTTAAAGCATATCAATTTTCTACTCAATATCTTCATTAAAATGAAGTATTTCTTAACTTTCTTTAATTTATTTTACATATTTCTTAACTTCAGTTAACATATTTCTAAACTTAACTATTCAGTAAACAGTGTTCTGGTGTATAATCATAGCACACGTATTTTTTAGTTACTACAATGCAACAAAGTATAATGCATAATTGTCATAGAAATTAGAAACTAGAACTATTTTCTTTATTTTTATCAAGATTCTCTGTAATTTTTGTAGATTGTTTTCTTTTTAACGGAATATTTAAGAATGTAGTCAAAGGGTAACTTAAATTTTAAAAACTAAACAATTTAGTCGTGAAATATATTATTACACACTATTATTCACAAATGAACAAACTAAAAATACCGTAACTTATGACTTCAAGTATAGAAATTATTTTAAAGAAAAGTTGAACAAATGTATTAAAGTATACGGTGACGTCGTATACTCAGGATATGTATCAGCGCATTGGAGATTGAACTTCAAAAGTGTTCCAATTTTATCTTCTTCAGTTGCTAGCAACGTTGCCAGATTTGTCGGAATGTAACGTTGTAGAATTGCCAATATCTCAGCGTATGTTCAAGATTTTCCTAAGTACTTTGAGAGCATGAGTTAAGGTTTCGCTCCTTACAGCTCCCAAACGGATATTGCGCGCTGATTTATGATATTAACCGATTTCAAAAATCTGTGCGCAAATGTCACCTGGAATTGAACCAGCAGCATATATACAGTGAAGCTTTATTTCTCTCAGCCGCAACTTCTAGGGACACTGAGGAGAATGAATGCGCAACTTGCAAAGTAAATACATATTTTATAGATTGATTGCATTAGATAGTGTGGAAGTTCACCACAAAATGAATCGTTGCCGTTTTACTTTAATTATAATTAAAAATATCAGATTAGTATTCCCAAATGAGGCGGCTCCCTTGATAAGTACTTGATATGAAGGGAATATGAAGGGACTCCCATGGGGATCGACATTTGTAATGAAATCATATGGCTACACACATTATATAATCACTCTCGTCTGAGAAAATCACATTTCTCCAATTATGATTCATGCTTTTCTCAGCAAATGCTAACTTATACACTATGTATAATCTGATATTTGCCGGTTTGGTTCATCGCAATTTAAGAGATTCCTGTATGCTTTTGAACTCCAAAAATGGGAAGATATCGATCCACATTCAAGTACTTCTCAAGGGAGTCGCCTCATAATACTAATCCCTATGAGATCCAAATATGAGAATACTAATCTCTATGAAGTCATCTGAGAGGTCTGTGGGTCAATGATAGAGTGCCATTCTTTGTTAAAATGAGCGAAATGAACGATTCAAAACAACACGTCGAATTGGGTGCCTATTCCTGTGATCGATAGAAACTTCGAATTTTTCAACAAACATTATACCTCATCCGGGTAAAAATACATTTTTGTAGCAAAAGAAATTATCATTGAGAGCATTTACGCACACAAGAAAATTTTCAAGAATTTTCCATTAGACTTCTCGATGATAATTTTAAAACTTTTAATTTAAATTTTTCATGTTCATTTGTTTCTGAGATATTTCCAATATCCCGGTATTATAGCATTGATTGAACTAAAACCTTATGCAACGATCAAGTCTTACATCTTAATCGAAACTGTAAAAACATCAATACTGTTTGAACAAATTTTCTGTAACAGTGTATGACCTAACTGATTTTCTTAAAATATCTTATTCTCATACGCAATGCATGTTTTCTATGGCTGTTCTACAGAAGATGTGTTATTTTAGATAATTCCCGTGGGAAAGTCAACATTGAAAAAAGAAAACGTACATAATAACAAATATGTGCCAACATCTAAAAAAATCCTGGAAAGTTTTCTTGATAAACTATTCTCTCCTAATATCGTGTGATATGAGATTCTTGCTTCTATTGTTCATTGTTTTAGAAAATCATTTTTTCATTTTTGAACGCCTTTTCTTACTACTGATCTAGACCGTGTTAGTAAATGAAAAGCAATTCTGTTTCAGTTTTTTTAAGTATTAAATCAAGAAGTTCTTCCGTTAAAATGAAATTTGTACGATATTAATGTAACTTGGATCATTAGTAACTAACTTAGATTTAGATATCAGAGATAATGTTTTTTCTTAATAATAAGATTCTTTAGCACTATGGCTCGTAAACAAAGCAAATCACCATCACATTTTTATAGGCTATAGCATTTTATTAGTGCGTGTGTTGAACGTAATTTTCCGATATCATATTGCAAAAGGTGTTCTTCGCTGATTATAATGATTTACTGTTTCAACATTGCTCAACAAGGTAACCTGTCTAGTCTCTTCATGTGGATTCATAGCAATATTGTTATAGATGAGTAAACAGCATGACTATAGCACAAACATAATGAACTATATCATCCTGTTATCCCTTTCTATAAGCGAAATCCTGTGGAGGAAACAATCTCTAAGATCTCATGTGGGATAATATATTGAAAAAATACTTTTCGTAAATTGTATACGTTACGAATTTAAAATAAATTTTCGCAATAAACACGACAAGACGCAACCTTTTTTAGCAACCTACACACAGAATTTACTGTCAAATAAAAATGATAATATTCAGGTTTTCAAAATTTAGGATTTTAGGAAACGGGAAGTGCAGAGTGGTGTGTAAATGAAGTCATAATAAGTTGTACAGAAAAGGGTGGGGTTGGGGGGGGGGGCGAAAGAGAAAAGGAGAAAGAATATAAATCCCCGTTCCACAAATAAATATACTAAAAGGTTGTGAGTTTCAAGAAGTGAACAGGACTAGTTTATTTCTGAAGTATGACAAAGGTCAGTGGACATAGTTACAGTATGCCCAATGACAGCAGGGGCATGCGAATTGCAAAAGTTCGTGATCTTTCTTGAAGAGAACTGCTGTTTGTTAGAAGTGTTAACTCACGAGTTCGGCGTTGGTAGCAAAGTCTTGATCACTATGTCACATTCTCTTGCGTGTGAGCATAGCTGGGCGCTCGTACGCGAACTGCACTGTTATGAGCTGAGAGCGGAGACGTGATATCACACTGACGCTAGTTGAGTGCATACTGATACGAGCTGAGTCTGGTAGCGACTGATACATATTGAAAATCAACAGCGTATCACTCTTGGTGACGGTTGTCAAGAATCATCACATACGCGATACGCCGGATTTTGACATGGTCGTATGCGTTCTCTGGATTCATGGAGCGTATATGTAGAAGTAAGTGGCTATGGTTTCTACAAGGGTTTCTATTCCCAATGCATTCAAAGTAAATAAATTTTTGTAAAAAAAGCAGTTACAAACTACGTATGACCACGTGAAGGACAATAAACTAATACACTCTCCGGAAGCAAACAAGGAACCATCTCATCAAATCCGATCAAGAGAGGCGTATTTTTACATTTCAGCATTCTCTTATTATAAGAATAAAAATAGTTCGGATCGAATGCATTGAAGCCAAAATTGAAAAATATATTTGAGTTTGGATGAATTCGATTCCAACTACTTTTATTCTTATATAAAGATTGTGCTGAAGTGAATAGTGTACTAAACGCAAATATAATTTTCAATTTTAGTTTCGATGCATCAATTCGTTCGTAAATTCTAAAGATACTTCCATACACGCTCACATTGGACATCATCGTAAAAAACTGAAAATATTTTCTCCTGAAGCCAATTCGTTAAAATCCGGAAAGGTCTCCAAATTTATTTTCGATCGATTTCAATACTTTCCTTATGCACGCTGTATACTTGGAAAGTAAAGATATAGCAAGTTCTCAAATATTTGGCTCTCGCACGGTTCAGTTGATTGATGGCAATGTACCTTTACGTTTTGATAACAGATTATGTAAATCCATTGTGCAATTATTGAATGTACCAAATTCAGTGAAACCCACTTATATTGAACCCACATCACACACCCGACTGCAATCAAACTTTCCCTCTGGACCCCTAAATTTTCTACGATTTTTTATTTAAAACGACCGGTGTATATTGAACTCGGTTATTTTGAGTTCCCGCCTATTTCGAACTGTTTTTGGCCATCATTAGTCAGCTTCTTCCCAGTTACATTGAAATTTGAAGTTCACACATGTAACTTATGCTTAAAATCGTTTAATAGAACTAAACGGCACTATTTTACCTCTAAATCACCCCATTTAAGAGATGTATACCGAAAACTCGTGGATTGGATTCCCGGGTACACCGAACTTCATCCTCATTCCACTCGAGATCTATATATGAGTGTTTCATTGTGTATAGTATATTAAGTATATAATAATGTCTGAATGATTATTATTAAAATACTGAGACAAATAGTAATTACATTTCTGTTATAGATTATACTACCAGTTATAACATATAAATTAATATTGATGTATAACCTTACCCATGACTATTTAGCGCAATAAACTTTCTTTTGTATTTGAGAAATTATTTTTATGCATATATACGCTGTGACTCTATTTTATTTAGGGAACTGAATACTCATTTCTCTGGGAGCCACTCACAAGGACAACACAACAATCTGGTGTTCGAACAATGAACAAAACATTTATTAACACTGTGAAACACAATTTACACTCTCCCACACGACACAAATAAACATTAATTGGTTATAGACCGAAGTGGCCACATTCCCACCAAAAGACACAATAAAACACTGAATTTAACACTATTATTCTTATCAGAAACAAAACAATAAAAAAACCTTTGCGAAAATTACATTACAATACGATTAGGATTCATTAACCCTTTTACGATAACTGCTCATAGTTCTCAGTAGATAAAAAAAAGTTCAATAGTTCAAAGCTTGAGCTGTCATCATTTGTCATTAATTCACTGATCTTCTCGCCACTGCGCCTTGTTGGATGCAACCAACTTTTATGTTCTACCTTACAAGTGGACAGGTCAGTCAGTCTATGTGAAGACTGGAAAACCGACTTCCAGACGGCATTTCAGCAGATCACCGGCTCGGGTAGTCTCTCCAACAGGTGATGTCATCATTTCCCAGAAAACACCGGCTCGTTCCTCGAACTGGATTCCCCAAAGCTTACGAAATACCACGACCTAACGACTGCGACGTTATCGGACCGCATGAAGAGGTCAACTCGGCTGGATGTCGAATAATGTTGTTGTTACAACATAATGTTTATCGTTAGCACATCCTCCAAAGCAAAGTTCAGTAAATTAAGATTCTCGAGCAACTAGCTGTCAGCGAATAATCTTCGAAAGACTTTAAACATGACTCAACGTCGGAGCCAACTACAGTACAGTGCTTCTAACTAGAAGCCCGTACGAAAATGCTGTAAGATCCGAACGAGAGTCTTGACCAAAAAAATTCTAAGATGTGAAACACGTCTTCTCCTCCGAAAAACTGCGAGATGTGAGACACGTCTTCTCCTCCGAAAAACTGCGAGATATGAGAAGCGCGAGCGATAAACGCTCTAAAATGATCTGTCCGAAACTTCCAAGATGTGAGCACGAACGGACGAGCTACGTCCGCTGCGTCAAAATCTGCGAGATGTCTAATAATGTTGCGAGATGTGAGAGCGAAATTTTGATGTGTTCTTCCTTAAATGGGCTCTATCCCTTCTTTTTTCCGAAAATCTACAAAATTTTGAATGTCACGTGACTGACAGCCCCCAATGCCTAAATGGTTTCCCTCTCTCACTCCCTGATTCTCATTGGAACCTTTTAAAAAATCTTCAACGGATTTCTGGAACGTTCTCGACGACGCTGTGGCTTTTAACGATTTTTCTAGCAAGCTTGTACATGTTGCTAGTTTCCGCACATCTGGGGTTTGTTACGGAGGGTATTTCTTTTCCCTCATCCCCTCGCCAGCCTGCGATTCCTAAACCCTCATAAATTCTTATTCGACTTGAAAGAGAATACCGCATGGGTCACCGGTCTCGTACCGCGCCCACGGTCCTTCGCCGATCTCCAACGAACGTTTTCTTTTAAACTTAAATGCTCTTTCTTTTAAATTTCACAATTAATCCCTAAATTATTCAAAACTCACAACGCATAACGCAAATATGTAATTTATTTTTATGCATATATACGCATCTTAACACGTAATATCTACGAAGTTTTAATATATCGATTTAACGTTTTTCACAATGTTGTAAGAAAATACAGAAATAGAATAACCGTTACGAATTTAGGGGTACGAGGGATCTACTTGATATATCAGGTAGTAAGCAGACCCAAGGATATTGGAAAGTGAGAATGTAAATCTATGTTAAATTCTATTCACGTATTGGATGGAAAATATTTTACAAATTTTTGGAGGAAAGTAATTCAGTTTCCTCTAGATTTATGTGTTTCTAATTCATTGGTTATTGTAGATATAAAATAATATAATTGAGGAAGAACAGAAGCAATTATGAGATGGTGAGAACTTCCATTTGGAGCTTGAAGAAAAAGTGATCTAAATTTTTATTAGTAACAAGAACTATCACTAGAATATGTGGGAGTAAAAAGACGTCTTTTGAAGTAAAGTAACATCTAATGATTTTATAAAGTTCATAAATTTAAAACACAGAAATTTATAAAACCTGATATATAAACACACCAAGATGCTAATCAATAACCATTTATGGAACATTAATATGAACAGAGTACGCAATATTATTTAGTCATTATAACAGTAATATAGTTATATTTATAATTTATTTTATATTTAGTCATTATACCAGTAATTCATAAATTATTGTGTATTAAAACAGCAAAATTATTAAACCGTTTAATTTGGAAAATACATAAGATATTAAAGAATAGTAATCTAAAAAATATAAAAGATATTATGAAATTGAATCTCATCAAATCCGCGGTTAAAAACTACCTTTTACACCAGTGCTTCTACAATGTAAAAGAATTTATTGATTTTAATAAAAATTAAATCCGTCTTGTACTTTATCATGCCATTGCTGAAGTACTTTTTAAATAACTTATAATAATTTCAAAACCTATTTTCTTGCATGATTCTTGTGTCTTATGATTCATATTAATTTAGTTTTCTGTACTCAACTTTGGCACGGTTGTGTACATTAATTCTGTAACCCCATCCTGACCCGGGTATGCTCCGGTTTTCCTTCGGGTAGAGGCTGATTTCTTATACAGGTTCTCTAGGCTTTGTCTAGGGGCGTGTTTATTGTAACAATAAATCGTGAATTTAGTGTTATTTCAATTCTGATGATTTTTCAACACTATACCCAGAATAATCTATAGTTCGGTAATAATTTGTACATGTAAAATAAATTTGTGTTAAATTACAAACATATTGACATTCTATTACTCGTAGTTAACTTTTTATCTTATCAAGGAATTTTTGCTGAAATATTTGAATCCGCCTCTGCGTTAGGACCCTTGATCGGAATTGATGGGATGGTCCCTTGCTTGCTTCCGGAGAGTAAATTAGTTTACTGTCCTCCACGTGGTCATACGCAGTTTGTACTGCTTTCTTGACAATAAATAAATTTACAAAAAAATTATTTGAAGAATGGTTTCTATTTGACTTGAGAACTCTAGTTTGCGACAGTGTTCGTTGAATAATTTTCTCAGTTGCCCCGAAAGGCAACGTAAATACCAGTGTTCTTTTCTAATGTAAATTTGTAACGTGTGCGATAGTTTTTTACATTGATAACACTACAAATACATAAGCATTTTTTTAAACATGACCTCAGGGGTTTTATCAATGAGAGTCCATACAACTTCAACAACACAACTTGTGAATTTGTGAAGAACTCTTTTAGTGTGTAAACAAAGTAAAAACAAGAAAATAAAAGTATTTCTGAGTGATCATTGTATCTATTAACGATTGTGGCCATCGATATTCAATTTGAGGAGTTCATTCAGAAGTAGATAAATGGGAAATTTTGCTTTTCAGATGAGTTCTATTGGCAGTACACCGCTGAAATGCTGGAAATGTGTTATGTACCTGGAATGGGATTGACTTGGAACCATGCGGTTTTGTTCCAAAATTGAAGTCACAAGTGAATTAAGTCAGATATGTCAACCAAATTATTTTCTTCCATTAAATTTGTAATCACAATGAATCTCAAGGTATTTTATTTACATTTGCATTTCGATTGGAAGACCGATGTTCAAGTTAACAATCAAAACAAAGAAATGCTTTGTTTCGATTGGTTTGCTCTGACATTACTATTTCGTACGTTGCAATACTTTCAGTTTTTCTCGAATTATTCAATTTTCCGTACAACTTTTCAAATTTTTCTTTCCCTAAAAACCTTATTCTGACTTTTACAAACGTATTTTTTTATTTAACGGAATTGGACCAGCTGTTCTCAAGTGATGCGCTTACCAAAGAACAACATTTAATTTTTATTTATTTAGGCTAAGGACATTCAAAAATGACACAAGGTCGCTTGTGTTTCTCAAAGTGCGGTGACAGCTCGGCGAAAGTGAAAGACGGAATGGCGAATGCGATGCTGAGATGCAGTTGAGAGAGAGAGAGTAGCAAAGGAAGGGACGGAGAATCCTCAGCGTTTGCGGCAAGTGTTCGCGGAATAGCTGGCGCAGCACACAGAATACACAGCTCGCCCAGGAGAGGTCGTGCGCGACGTGACGACAGCCAACAAAACGCTTGGGAACTTATCTGACACTCCACGCGACGGAAACACACCAGCTGTCGTCTCGACCTACCCGCTGCTCTTCTGCGGGTGCTAGTTGTTGTCGGAGCAGAGGACGTTGTGTGGTAAGGATGTAGAGTGCGATTTAATGTGCTTTGTAACATTTCCCTATTTGATGAGTGCTTTGGTTCTCCGAAGATTTGTTTTCATCTCGCTACAGTTTCCTGTCAAGTCGTATTTAATTTGTTGGCTAATGAAATTATTACAATTTCTTAGATGTCAAGATAAATAAGATTTTTATGTTCATAATAGGTCGAAACTATTCTGAGTAAACTTTCGGTGTTGACATCTTTAGAAATGACTAACAAAATTTGTAACAGAATATTTAAAATATTTCTTGTTCATTCTCGATCACCGTTTCCTACATAAACTTTCGAAGAAATAATGAAATCAATCAACTGTTTTGTTTAAACACTGAACAACATAACATATTTCGCGTACGTGATTCATTAATTTTCAAACATAATCAAAGGAATTCTGATTTAGAAAAAACTAATTTATTTATATCAACATTTCCTTTCACATATTACTTACAAGATGTGCAGCGTTTGCTGTACGTAACATGGGAGGGTAGGTGAAGAAGGAATGTGATATATCTGGTTCGTCGCCCATCTTTCTTCCTCTCTAGTTGTCTAACTTGCCCAGTACGTCTGCGGCAGAGGTTTAGGTGGACATTATACCGTATAAAAATATTGAGTGCACCTTTAGTCCCGATCTAACAATAATGCGAAGAAATCGAAGTATTAATGACCGTTCTCTTTCCGCGTCCACTTACATTTTATCATCTCATAAATGTAAACTAAACCATATAGACGTAGAAAACAATGCTGATACGTTTTTTTTTTGAGGATGGTAGAGAGAGACCACTTTGACTCAGCATAATATACTTGAAATTGTTGACGCAAATGTTAAGGTTTTAAGTAATAACATAACTACCCACAGCGGTGGTATAGTGGCTGTGCCTTCGCTCCTTATGTATTGCGAAGCAATAGAGTGCATGTTCTTCTCAATCATTCTGGACCAATTGCAGTTCGGAACCAAATTCCCCAGTAACACAATTCGTTTTTTGTCACCTAGAATAACGTGGTTGAAGGGGCTTATTGCTTTAACCTCGTCACAAACTCAACAAAAAACACAACTCATTGAACGACTGTCTAATCACGAAATAAGAGAAACTACATAGCCAAGAAACTTAAAATTTGACAGGTAGGTTTCCTTTAGAGCGTAGACACCCGCTAAGAAAGGATTTCACGAAAATTTTACCCCTAACAGGGTGAAATGGAGGTTGGAATATTTTATGTATGTATCCCACCATATTTATAGATTGCCTGGAGCAATTTCAACTAAACTTGATCCATAGATGTCAGATTAACGGACAACAAACACAGTGGAGGTAAAACATCCCAGTCACATCTAGGGAGGGGGTGGATATAGGATTACATGTAGAAATAATGAAAAAATCTGATATTAGATTCAAAACCATTTCGGTGTCGTTGAGACGGATGAGGACACCTCCGATGCTTTGTAACTTCACAATCAATCCATATTAGAGATAATATTCCCATAGCATTCTTGGGTTAGGGGTGGGAATGAGAGGCAAGTAAAAATAATCAAATACGGTCGATGTTAGTGATGAATAAATCAGTTTTGAGACCTCTGAAGTTAAGTGACACCCTCTTTATCACGCAGGTACACGATCATCACATATAAGGATTTTTTTATGTATTTATTTATTTACTTTCTTTTCCCAGTCCCTTCACAGATGAGTATTCACCGAGGTTACATTCTCACAATTTTTTAGACTCATTGTCTCTTCTCAACATTATCCATTTCTCCTTCTTCCACCTTGTATAACATTCTCGCATTACAATTCATAGTAGTTCGATGTTGTTGCTCAATTATTTTCCCTAGAAGAGGTGGCTCCTGTTAGCCGGACTACAGGGATAATGCTAAATGATCCGTCCCTTATCACGAGGAGGTCGGTACTTGTCTACCATCGAGCATGAAGTGGACGAAGTGTGAATATCTTCTCCACAAAAAGCGATGTAGTATCATACAATCGACGAGTACTGATGACCCCCCAGGGGACTTACATCTAGTAAGTACGTGTTTGGCGAACATGGGGCCTCGAGCTGAGTCTGGCATTACTTCCATTTACTTGTGCCATGCTCCTTCCTTTCTCTTTTCTGACCTCCCTTGGTCACCTCTTGTTCTTTTCGATCCCGACGCTATTAGGGCTAGGGTATCTTTCATTTTCCTCTTTCCTCTTCTTCTTTTTTTAAAAATGTTTTTTAGTAAAAGTCATGTGATATGTTAGAATTTGTGTTTTGTGTTGTAATGCAGGAGGGTTTTTAGTGGGTATGGCTGAGTCATTCGGCGAGTCCCACACGCGGGGAGAGTCATGTTGGCTCTCCCTAGTGCGTAACTGCATTTTCCCTACCTGTACAAGTTTTAAGGGCTCTAATGACCTTTGATGTTGACGAGCCCTAAAGCNAGAAAAGAGTACTGATGAGCTGCGACCTGTCCATCCACACATACACATCAATACTTTTCAGTTCCATATACCATTTGCTGCGCTCGAGATCATAGTGTGGACAATCAAATAGAACATGGTTTATTGTTTCCACACCGTGACCAGAGGAACAATTCGAGTTGGTTCGTACTCCCTTCTTGGACCAATAATAATTAACATCGCATGTGCTGTCATGATCTCTATCAATGATTTACATGGTTTAAACATTTTTTTATTTCGTATCACGAAATCGGCAGATGGCATGAACGCATATAAGTCTCGTACTTCTTTAGCAATATTCCATTGTATCTGCCAACACTGCAAGAGTTTCATATGCAACACTCTCCACCATCCCTTATCAGATAACGTCAATGATGTCCCGTCTATAGACACTGGCCGGTGCCGTCCTTTTATAAGTTTTCGGTGAAGTTTCTCGTTACCAATTTCGAGCATAATTGTTCGATCCTGTAGATAATCCCGGAGAGACTCATTGTTTGCCCTGTGACACCTTTTTTCGCAATTCTTCTAGCACCAAATTCCAGTTGACACTGTCGAAGGCCCTTTAGTAATCCCCGACAACGAACAACGTATACTTATCAGTACAGTCGTCTATAAGTCGCATTAGATGTTACACTGCATCCGCTGTACATTTCCCCACGACACATTCGTACTGATGATTACTTATCCTGCCGGCAATAGTACGATTGATCTTTTGTCCGAGGACCTTATCGAGTAATTTCCCAACTACCGGCTATAAGGTAATAGGCCGATATAATGTCGTCAATTGTGGGTCTTGATTTCCCGGTTTCAGGTAGAGAAGGTCTTCCAGTTTCCACGCACGCTGGAAAAATCCGTAATGCTTACATACATTAAACAAATTCGTTACTTCAAGTACTTATCTTTTCGTCATCTTCAATATAATATCCGGTGTAACCTTATCATAGCGAGGACGCTTTCCAACCTTGAGCAGCCGAACTACTTCTCCGTTATCCTTTCCCCATCTTGTAGGTAATGGAAATCATAATCTCGCTGTACCAGAGCACTGTCGTCTCCGCAATGGAGGACACTTTCGTCCAATTTCGTTCCGGTTTCCACCCAATCTGCAGTATATGTTGTGTTCCTTATGCTATTCCATACGTCCTTACTTTTTAACTGTTCTCTCCCAAGCAAATATGGAATACCCACATATTTGTTTGCTCACTCAATTACACAGACGTCAGCCAATACTCACGCTTTCATAATAGAATGAATCGGCGATACGTTTTCGACTGTCTGGTATATACAGCATGTCCCACCACTCGTTTTTCCGTCCCCCTATCCGAGTGCTGGTACCTGCGGCGCGCCTTCCAGACCTTGTTTTTCTCCACAGTCAAATCCGTTGACCACCAAGATTTCGCAGTCCGATACCCGTCCCGATGTTGATAAAGAAGTTACCGTCTGTAAAATATCCCTTTGCAATGCACAGACCCTGTCGTCTATATCACGCGGATCGCCATCATAGTGATATATACCCCGTCATCCGATATTTTTAGAGACCCATCTATTTTCCGATAGTTGTACGTGGGTGCTTTTGGTTCTGTCTCTCACTCTATCTTTTCTATCTTGAAGTTGATTGTGAGTTGTTCGCTCGTGACCGTGTCATCTATAAACCATTCAGTCTCAATAGTCGTTGATGTTTGTCCCTGTAACGTTACGTCGGTGACAGATTGACCATTTTGCGTCGTAAATGTCGGCATCCCTTCAATATTGACAACGCTTAAGTCATACTTGAAAATAATGTCGATTATCCTGTCTCCTCTTTTATTTGTTACACGGTCCCCCCACAACTTTGATCTCCCGTTGAAATCTCCTCCGACATATACATCAATCGCTTTTAACATTCTCAATATTTGTTTAGCTGTATTTAGTATGGTACATGTTCGACACTACTATATCACGCGTACATTGACGAGGAGTACCGTCATATCGTCCTTCGTTAACGTAACAGTCTGTACAAACTTGGAAGTGCTGTAGCGCATGATGTAGTACATGTATTGCTGTGTTTGTTACAATAATTGCTGACACCTGGACGATTAATCACGCGATAGGACTTCGTCATAGGCAACAGTTTCCCATACCGTGTATAGGGCTCCCGGGAGGCACACATTTACCCTTTTCCTGTCCACGTAATCCATTAACTCGTCCATACCCGTATACTCTCGTTTGACATTCTTCTGCACGACACTAATCGCCATGATTAATATTTTGTATCATTATCCCTCGTATTCTTTGGTATTCTTTACAGCTCGAACTCCATGTGAGGCGCTCCGCATCCCAGCCCTTACGAAGACAGTTTGCACACTTTGGTGTTTCCTCTTTATTCGGACACGTATCATAACTGTGGCCTGTCTCCCCATAATGACCGCAAGTCCCCCTCTTTTAGGGACAGTTCCGCGCCGTATGTCCATAACGCAAACAATTATTACAGCACAGTGGTTCTATGTATTCTGCGACGCGGTAAGACATATATGCTATTCGTATTTTCGCTGCCGACATTATTCGTCGGAAAAGAGCTGCATCAAGATCAAGAATCTAGTGACGCGTCTTCCCCGCTGGTCGACCTGGTCTTGCGTATAATCCTTATCTCCTGTTCCTGGGGAACCGACATATGTGCGCGCAGCGACTCAAGAAAGTTACTTTCGCCGATCTCGTCCACATTGTACCCGATCAACCTCGGGCGCACAACCTTCAGCGGCACTTACCGCGATGTGGTCGGCACTATCCTGCTCCCAAACAAAGTTCCTCATGCAGTCAGCTATTATAACCTTAAAATTTGCCCGATCTCTGTCCACCCGTTCGGTCAGCATATTCATTCTAGCGTCAATGACCGTCACAAGACGCTGCTCTAAAGGTTGTAAGAGGGCGCCACCCGCCAGAACACCTTTTGTGTCTGGCGACGCATCACTCGCCAAGTGCCCCAGTTCCGCCACGTGTTGTTTTAACTGTTCGCAGTTGGGAGGAGTGAAATAAAAAAATTAAGCGATAGTGACCGATATTAGTGTTGATATTGTAGTTTTCGTGGCAGCTGAAATTAGTAGTGATATTCTCGAAGACGACAAAGCCCACAATCAGACTGTATAAAATCCAGTGCCCCTAGGGAAGGAATTGCTATGTTGAAATTATCGATGATAGTTATGAGAGACGAGTTCACAGTTTAATGGATAATATTCTTACTGGATATCGATGGGATAGTGAGAAGGAATAAAGTTGCAGGCATGTTACAAAATTTATGCGAGCAAACCCGCGGGAACTCAGCTAGTATATAAGAAATGGTTGCAGTAAAATTTTTATAACCTAGATAAAGATTAAAACATTAGTATACTTTCAAGAAATGGTGTCATTGAAGATTGTGTGATCTTCGATAAAATATCACAGAATAGAGAGGAACGACGTATGGGTCTAAATCCCTCATATTTCGTCCATGAAAAATTGGAAGTACGTATTTTTATCGAGTAAGATTTGAACAGAGACGGTTCTAGACAGTTAAATTTTGTAAATATTATTATAATACTATTAAAAATATTATTATATATGATTATAAATATTATTGTAAATTATTGTAAGTATTATTAAAAATTATTATAAGTATTATTATAAATATTATGGAGATTTTATATTTTAATATAAAACATCAATTCATCGAATAGATAATTAACAATTCATTAAATAGTGAATAAATCGATTAATTGTTTAAAATGACATACGTATTAAGGGATAAAGATACATTTTATCAATTTCAATATTAGCCCATCTGTGGAAAGTTCAGGTGCAATAAGCTATAACCCCCTTAGCCCTCCCCCATAGATCCGCCACTGGATTTGAAGATATTTTAATAATTCATTAATTGAGTACGGATGAATAATTTCATCAAATTATCATAAATTATTATCTTGATTGAAAATTAGTTATGTTAACAAATAATTCACTAGAAAAATTGCAATGAAGCATGTGAATACCTAGGGTTGTGAAACCAAACTCTCCAGAAGCAAGCATGGGAATTCAAATATTTTGATTTAAAATTTTCGAAAAGATGATGAATTCTGAATTTATCGTGAAAAGAAAAAAATGATAAAAATACAGCGCGTAGATGATAATTAAGTAAAAATTTATTATAATTTAAATACAAATAGAAGAAACATTAATAATAAATGTTTTCATATTACATTTTTTGGCAACATTGATCCTCAATGTAATTTAAAAAGAGTGGAATTATTTGAATTAAATTTTAAATTGAAATTAGACTTTTTATTATGGTGAAATCAATGGTAATTAATTATATATTTCTCCACAATTACAATTAAATCTACCAGGTTAATAAACTTTTTCTAATTAAACAGATATAGCATGTTTTATTCCGTCAATAGTTTTTCACTCTTTTCTTAATAAGAAATTTTGACTTAAAAGGTTTGATTTAGGTAGCACATATTGTTTATAATATGCTTAATTTTTATTGATCTGGGAAGTGGTAGCGTCTTTTAACAAATTTATTGAAAAATTAAATAGAAATGTACATGCGGGACCTCTTTTCTCACTGTCTACGTCGCATCATGTATTATAAAACACATCACTAACACATAACCACTTTTCTCTAGTATTTCTCGAGAACGTTTAGTACTAAGATAACATTTTACGAAAACATTTTGGCATAAGCTATGTGTATCGTAACTTTTACCTGCCTTATTGTTTAGAAAAATCATGTTTTCACGAAAAACCTAATTGAGACTGGAATCGGAAACCTTTACAAATGTGTAAGAAACTAAAGTACGGATTATAGAAAATTCATATTTTTATATGGACATACCTTATTTGAGTTTTTTTACATTGAAAATCTAATTAACATAATGTCTCTACATTCCCTTCCCCGCACCATTGCTCGTTAGTGCTTCGGGGAAGACTCTTTTTGTTTCAGACCTCCTCCGAGAAAAAGTTTTTTTCTGCCGCGTTCCTGTAATGCACGTTGTCGCATGGTCACGGACTAAAAGCATCTGCCCTCTCTCCAGAGTCCTGCGAAGACAATCCCGATCTGGTATTCGTAGTTGGCTTCTTTCGCCTTCGCTGTTCTCCAGCTCCGTCCTGAACGTCACCGCTGAAGCCGCAGCCCGAGAATAGCTGCGAGGCGTGTGCTCCCTGAGAGGGGCTTAATTAGCAGGAACGCATCACGTTCACTCACGCCCTCTCGACACGCACAATGCAGCACGCAAAGCAGCTCACACGTTCGGATACGTGAGTTCGCGCTCTTTGAGCTACACGAGTCGACCATCCTATGCTTGGAGAATTAAAATAATACGTATGGCCAGACTGGTCACATTATGTTGGATCTAAAACGAAGAACTTAGATTCTAAAAATGGGATGTGTCAAGGACACTATTTTTTATTTTAAATGTGTTGATTTTTAAATTCATTTCATGTACCATTTTCGTATTCACTTCATTAAGAAATACGACCATTCTTGGTAGATTTTTAATACTTTTAATCGTAAGTACATTATTGATGCAACACCGAACGAAGTTAAGAAAATGTTGACGAGACGTTGTGTTATTAAGATAAATAACATTACAAAACTATCAGGATAGGTCGCATTTCTCAATTTAGTTAATTTTTTAAAATTATTTTCTCTGTTTAAACGTGGAGGGAAATTTCGCTGAGTATTGTCAAGATTATATTTCTGACGATCTAATCTCTCGTAGCAAATTTTTGTTTTGTATAATTTTCTCATACAATTTGTCACAATGCTCAATTTCGTCTACAACATTAGAGTTGCATATGTTAGTCTCACTCCACATCGCTTCGTTTTGGTAACACTAGGCAATTAATGTTTTAAATAAGTTTTTAAGAAATTTAATATTCTATTTTAATGATGAAAATAATTGTGAGAGTGTAAGTACTATAGAAAAGAAGAAATATTTTTTGGTTTTATTTTAAAAAAAACTGAACATTTTCTTGCCAAAACGTTGGGACAAAACAGAAATCAGGACTGTCCCTTTCTAAACGGGATGCATAGTCACTATATGGATATTTGAATACCGATTTGTGTTTTCCTTTTTCGGTTTCGGACATTAAATATTCAAATCAACAATTTACAGCATACTTAAGTAAAGCTGTAGTCTGTATGGGTGAATCGTCAACAATGTTCTCGGAGAATATAGCAATGGTTATATTCAGGTGTATTTTCAGCAGTTTTCTCAGTTCACATGAAAACTGAGTAAAGGGTTACTAATATGGTTTGCGATATTCTAAATTCTGCCACGTTTCGTTAATGAGTTGAAAAAAGATCAACAAAACAAATACACTTACACCCCAGAATGTTAATCCTCGTACTACACCAACTATCTTCGGGACACATCCCATATAGCTGGGTCGTATTCGACACGTTTCCTAAAACGTTCTTTTTGTGTAAAAAAATCTTTTGAGACGAGAGGAAAAAATTTGGTTCCTGTATGAATGGAAAATGACATTTTTCTTTTAGCAGCACCGTTGTGCATTATTTTTCGCAACTTTGAATGAATGTATAGATACAGAAATACAAATAATGAAATAGATCAATAACCATTACATTATTTCTCTTGCTCTCTATGAAAAAAATTGTTTTAATTATAAACAAATGAAAACTGTAACAAAATAAATAACCTAGTTTTGTGTACCTATGTATAACGCGTATGTTCTATAATATAAGAAAATAAAAATATGATGTTATTTCTATCTAAACCGAAATTAGACACTTATTCCTTGAAATACCAACTGTTTCAAGAGCAGCACCGTTAGATCCAGCAACAAAACTTTTTCAAAAATATTGTACCTTTTCTGGAAAGTCTGTAGCCATCTGTTTGAAGCTGCGAATCTCTCTACTTCAAGTTTTTTTCGGAAATCTTAACGATACTTCCTGCGACGCTAGTCTTTAAACTCATTTCTCGCTTTTTTCCGAACCACAAAACAGAAACTTCAGTTACCTCAATATTGTTAATCAATTTTACAGCATTATGATACATTTTCGTTCTGTTCAAATTGTTAAAGATATTCTTTTACAGAGATTGCTTGCAAAGGTTTCCTTTAATACACTACTTTTTATGTACCTTCGACTTCTCAAGTGTCTTTAGTTCAACAATAAAAAATTCCATCTTTAAATTAGGGAAGTTTTCTACACACCAAAAGAGAAAGAGAAATTGTACACTCCCAAAATATCAATTTTCGTAAAATATGAAACGTCTAAAAGTTTACTCAAATGAGAAAGGAAAAGAGTTATCTAGGAACATTTTCATGGCAGAACCTGTAAGTGCATATTTTTTCTCAACATAATTACAGCTTACTCGCCACATCTTCGTAGTGACAAGTGTCATTTCGTGTCTCAAGTTCAGGCGAATGCGCCCGTAGTGCCATCTTTCGGAACTACCAAAAATGGTCAACATTAGTAACACCAATTCGTTTCCTTCCTATAGTTTCATGTACATGACAAAGTGTCCGTCTATATTGTTTCCCCGTTCCTTCCGAGTTCGGTATTTCTCTCTGTTTTCGGGAGGATAATCATCACCACCTTGAAAATCGAAAGCATACCATAGTTTCGAAGTGATTCTTGTCCACCTCACAATCGTCGTTTGTTTCATTCGATGTTCATCCTCATCGAGTGAACGATTTCAATTGTTGTATCCTCCTCAGTAATATATCAGCGCGCGTCAGCCACGGTGGGAATAAAAGAGTCACGAAATCACCAACAACACGAAAAAGCACGTTTCACATGCCGCAACAAATATCACACCCTGGTTTCCTTTCCGACACCGACTTTGTGAAAGAAAACGAATAAGAAAATATACTGTCCCCCTTACACGTGTTTTGAACTTGTGATAGAAAGAATAATTGAACTTTCCGGCCTTACGCTTAAAGGAAATGGAAAAGGTGTCGGATATGACACAGGGGTGTGATGTGAGGATTATGAGTTATTTTAAGTTTCATCCTTCACATTCTCATCCATCACATTATCATATTTGTACTTTCGTCTATGTGAATGCTGTTCTACATGACAAAAGAATCACTGATAATTATTTTACGAATTTTGAATTGCATGAAGACTTTTAATATTTGGATAAGTCGGGGTCGGCGGGTCAACGCCGTGCAATCTCTACGAGAATCATTTTACACTCTTTCGACTACCCCCACCCCACCCCCCACCACGCCACACGCACACACACTCGAAAATTTATACAGGAGACATGTAGAGCACTGCAACTCTCACCATCGCGAGTCCTCATAGTGTGAAATGAATCCATTATTCACAAATTTCTCTTTCCACAAGCTTCTTGCATACACGGAGTCAATATTTGGTAAATTCTTCTTTCAACAACTGGTCATCAATTGATGACTTTTGATTGAAGTCATACGACTCATTTCAGGAACAGTGTGAAGTTGAAATTTGACGAAGTAATCGTTCATAGGACACGTACTAGGGAAAAATTAAAAATGAATACGTATGAATTCCAAATAATACAATTAGCTTGAAACTATAGTTAACTAAGTAAAGTAATGTAAGAAAGAGATAAGGCCGAGTGCGAAACGTGTTAACTATATTACAAGGAGAAATATATAGATGTAGAGTAGCTATGTAAAAACTTCACGATACACAAGCTCTTTTATGGTTAAAGTGGTAACTTCTGGGATATAGTCTCTTTTAGCAGATACGCTTCTGATGGGTTGATTAAATGATAATCATTCAATCCATGGGTTATTTTAATGAGTTATCAACATAAAATATTTTATATTTGATGACAGATTTGTGTACTTGTATCGTAAGTTATTTTCTTCTTCTTAATTTGTCATTTTGTGTTTGTTTTTAATTACAATATATTTTAAAGGATGAATTAGGTTCGATTGACTACGGTTCGTGATTAAACAAGTATTTTTGAAAATTAAATATTTGTATCATCTAAATATAAATATGTCAATTACTGCGTGTACTAAACTAAAGCGTAAAATTTTATAACTATTTCAGTATTTACTCCTTCGAATATAACCCTTTTCATTTGAAAAGTTGAATTCCCCGTAAATTAAGTTCATTTTTGCCTCGTCTTTTCAATTAAAACTCTCTCAAATGAGTAATCCTATTCGAGGACGAGATAACTGGATGTTGTTTCGCTCGACAACGAAAATTCTCTCTCTCTCTTTGTTTGTGTAATCTGTCGAGTCGCGCTCTAGTTGGTTCATCACAGATATGAACTCTGAACTCTCCATGTCATGCCTTCGCCTGTCAGGGCTGGCATCTTCCACCTGCCTGGTCTCGGTGGATGGGCAGGAGCCGGAGTGTGGAAGGTGTTACTTTGCGATACACACAAAGCGCTCTCTCATGGCTTTCCTCCAACATGAACGACGGGTAATCTCTTTCCCTCTCTCTTTCTTTGTTTCCGTCTCTCCCTATCAACCTTTTCTCTCAACCATGTCTTACATTCTCCTGTTATCCCAAAATCTGCAGAGTGCATTACTTCCCGACCAAAACTTCTTTCCTGAGAGCAGCGTTAAAACTGAAAATTTTGTGTTTATATTTTAGATTTTCGAGATTGCTCACAAAATTTAATATTAAATGTAAATTATATCAAATTTTCATACTTTTGCATTTGATGTTCTACTGAGTAATTTAAGCTCAAATATTTCGTCAGTTGTTTAGTGAATGAAGTGTAGTAATGAATTAAGCCATTTTTTGGGAAAATGTATTTCTGTAGTCATGGAACTAAAACAAATTTCTCGTCAGGCTAACATGAATACTTTTTGCAAGTAGGGAAACACGTATTATTGTAATCACATTCCTATGACCTAACCGGAATACATATAGGTTTTATTGTATTTACTTTTACGGAACGGGTATAACATTTTTAATTATTTAAATAACAGTATTTTTAACACTATATTGTAAAGGAAGTCCCAATAGAAAATATTAATAACTAAGTTTAAAATAAAACACCTGAGGGCATTTGAAATCGTTGCTTTCGAGACAGAATAAAATAAAATAAATGGAAAATGTGGAAACCCTTACACAATGGCTGCCCGACTCTATACCTCCGGGGATCTTCCATTTAGCACGGTGTTACTTTATAGCATAGTCATAATAAACATTCACCATCGGATAAATTTGAGAAAAACCGTTTCTCTTCAGATTTTACAGCCAACAAATTTTTTAGGACTGGCGGGACCTATCGGGAATATTGATATTTCATTTGAAACGTTGATTTTGAGGTGTATACAAAATTTCATCTCTATCAGGATTTATGCTACCTTTCGCCATTTTATATTTATTTTAACTGGACTATTTATTTTGTGACTATTTTTACTGCTGAATGTTAATAAAAGGTTTGATGGAAAATTTTGTTTTACATAGAACAAATATTGTTTCCGTATTTTCAAGAAATTTGAAATTCAGTCGAAATCCTTACAAAAGTAAAATATGAGTTGATACATTGATTCCTAACAAAACCAAGACATATCAAAAATGCTTTAGTTTCTGTTGATATTAATTGCTGTTTAAAATAAATCAGAAAATGCGTTCACCCCCAGACAAAAATCATTATATATCGTGTATTACTGACCCTAGTTAAGAATGGCAATTCATTGTAGGAAGGTCACGCTATTTGAAATATGGTAGTGTTATTCTTCAAATTCTTCTCAATTAAACATTCCCTGTTTCACATATCTATATTTATTTACATTTTATTATATATTTTGGAAACAGCTACAAGAAAAAAGTTCATAAAAATAGCATTTTAGAAATTACTTTTAAACATTTCTAAATCACTTTTCAAAATCAACAAATGAAACATAAAAATATGTATGCACTGCAAAGACATCTATGTTTGTTTTGCCATAAAAGTAACGTAAAAAAGCGTGATATGACTTTGGTATTTTGGTAACGAGAAGAAAATGATCGATAATTGAGATATAAAAGCATTTTGCACGGTAAATATTTCTACCGATAATATGTTACCACATAAAAATCAAGTCATCATAAGACATGAAACTGAATCCCTTACAACTTGGATAGTCTAAAAAAATTCCTCATTTCTAAGTTTCTAGAGAAATTAATAGGTAGAATGATAACTACATATTATTCATTATACTACTCAAATCTGCATGCCTCCAAGAATTTTCAAAACATTTTGACAAATGTTCAAAAAATTTATTTGAATTATTATTTTATTCCAGTAATTTATAATTTTATATGTTACGAATTGATATTCTTATGTGTAAAAAATAAATAAACATATTTTATCGTTGTAAATGTTAAAACTAAATCAATTTAATTTTTTGTTTATTTTTTATATTAAAAATGATCAGAATTCCATTTTGTGAAAAGATAATGGTGTTAAAACTGTTGATGGGCTCTCAATGGACAAAACCACAAGAACTCGACAAAGATAAAAACTATTCTGTCCATCATTCGTGTACATGCGCTACCTACAAAAATATCCCAAAATTCAACTAATGAAGTATCTATTTTACAGCTCTTTTGTGAGAATCCGTATTTTCCACCATAATTTCCGTCAACTGCGATGAAATCTGTACCTGAAGTGGCGGATTTTGGCGGGTTTCGTTGACTGAAATTATTCAGTCGTGTTCTCTGTCTATCTAGGGCAGTTGAAGAGTAAACCTCGTGTAAACATAAGTCCTTGGCCACGGACTCTCGTTTCTCAATGTTTTTGATTGATTTGTTTCAAAGAGTGTGAAACAGGGAGGGTGTCTCCTCTAGCAGCCATAAATTGGTCGCAATTGTAATATGAATTGAAATATAACTTTCCAATCGTTTCTATTGCTTCTTGTTACTTGCCATTTATTGACCATTAATTATACCATCTCTAATTATCATGCTAAGATCTTTGAAAGATCAAACCCCAAACTCGACATCATTTCTGAACTGTCTCAATAATTGGCTTTTCAAACGCTTGGGAACATAGGAACCTCATTAATTGACTTGTGTCTTTCAAGTACATCTGAGGTTAGAGAACCTTCAAAGCCACAGCTCCGCAGGTATGCATCCCTTGCTCTCTGAACTTCGGTTTGCCCTGGCAAATAGACCTGATTCGCGTGGCCTCGCTCGATGGGGGTTGCTATGTCACCTGAGTTCCAAGAGTGACTGTGTTGAGACAATACGGAGTGTGTGTCTCCATTCCATTTCCTCTGTCTCCTAAATGTCTCGAATTAAAATATTTGCTGTGAGGTTCTTTGTATGTATGTATCTCCTTACTCCTTTTTCCTAGTGTGGTAGAGGTCGGAGATGGGGGATGGCATGGTGCCTGTCTCTTTAATGTGGCAGGGGAATTACCAGGGTGCCGTATGCACCTCCCCGAGGCGGGTGATCTATGAATGACATGAGGGTGAAATGATGGAGTGAATGTTGTGGGGGAATGAATGTGCCTGCCGCGACAACACTTCGCCCACCACCGCGAATTCTACTAGGATCGGACAGCGTCACCAGAGGTACAGGGTGAATACGCTAGGCACTACGCCACGGGTCGCCCCACTTTAAGGTTCTTTGTACTGCTGAATTGTTCATTTCTTTCTTTCGTAATGTTGGTTGCTCAACATTTCACGGAAATTGAAGTAATAATATCCAGTTCTTCAAATGTTGCTGTCAGAAACATATCTTTATCTAGATTGATATATAGGGTCACTAACTATTTTTCTAGTTTCTTCCGCAATGAAGGGCTTCGTGATGGATGGAATCTAATTTATCTGGTTGCAGCACTCGCAATCGCCAGTGTTTCATGGACGTCCTCGCCGAAAAGTTAAAATGTTAAAATTTAGCAACGACTTTGATGTTGACAAAAACGAATTCAAAAAAGGAAATTGTATTTACCCACGTTTCTTAGTGTCGCTGGTAGTGCTACCTGGGAGGTAGTTTATGAATTGAGTGCACCTACGATAGTATGGATATAAGAAGAAGGTATGTTGCTTTAAGTTAACCGTTTTCATTGACACCCTTTACAGTCGTCTTTAAGGACCTAAACTGTTCCTCTCTCTAGTTCCCGACTGTCCATATAGGCGTCACGTCGACGTGATCTGAATACTCATTTGTGGTTGTCAGCGTCGTCGTTGGGTGATGGTAAGTGACGACACGCAGAGGTAGTACTGCATACCTCTTTCCGCTTCAACAACGCCTATCAGGAAATGGACGCTCCATCGCACCCCCCTCACCATGTCTTTTCCGCTCCTAGCCCTATACTTCTCTCCCCAAACGATTTGAACCACGCTTTGTTTCACCCGTTCCCTCTGGAACGCGACGCTTCTGATGCTCTTAGAGATTCCTTTCGTTCACCACGATGCGGCGCGACGATCGCCTTTGGAAACACGAAGCCGCTTTCCTGCTTACGACCTCAAACCGGAGTCTCGTTGAAAAGCCATATGCATTACAACGTTCGCGTTAGAAATAGGTAAATGTTATTTAATTTAGAAGGAGTTAAAGTGAGTTTAATTTCGAACGAAGTAAAACTACATATTTTTTAATTAACACACAAATATTTATGAGTAATATAATACAAAACTGAAAAATATTTCATTAAAATTTCAAAAAATATTATTTTGGAAAACTGAGGGAAGTTTCTAGGGTTTTCTGCATGAAGAGGTGGATCACACTTGTGCTGTGCCTGAGAGAGAGAGAGAGGATAAAAGATGTCTGTTAAGGGAAGATATACAGTTGTGTGGTTGTGTGAGCGACGCTGAACGGAAAGGACTTGTGAAGTAACATTAGTTAAAGTGTAATTTTTTTCATTATATTTTTCTTAAGTCACTTAAGCTCTTATTCATTTATTGTGACTAGACTACTAGATAATTATCGTGACTAGACCCTAGGCCACTTATTTTCCCACATTGTTTTATGCGAAGGTTTTAGAATGTTTTTGTTTCGAATACGAATATATTTTGACATGATTTTAAAATACTTGATTAACTGTTATAAATATAATGAATAGAAGCTTGATTATCGTTGCGTCACCCGGAGGTACGAACTGGGCTCTTCCCGTCCACTCCAGCTAATTTCACGAAATTTAAAGATTGAGATATCTTCACGAAGAAATATCTCCTACCTCCCCGCCTAGGTGACGCCTACTTCTATTACCCACACAGGGCTTTCACGAAAAACGCGTAAATTTCCGTTGCCAAGTGACGAATAAAAACTTGAAAATCGAACGGTCTTTTAATCACGTACGGTAAGTGTTCATCAAATGGTAGACATTAATATACCTAATAAATAAAACACAAATATCAAAACATTCATCACTATATAATTTAACATCTCAGAAAATTTTAGTTGTTTTTTTTCCTGCGTGACCGAATGTAGCAAATAACACAAATGAAGTATCATTTGTAGTATTAAAATATATGTTGATGATTTCCTAGTGTTTGACATTTCAACTTTTTCGTTTCCGAGATAACTGTATTTAATAATTACATCGAGAAAAGAAGCAACTTGGCTCATTTATTTGTAAAGGATTTTACTTGACAGCTCTGACGCGATTGAATATGCTGACATAAACGATATTCGTTGGACATTGCGAGTTACGTAATTCTCAATTGTATAGTATCATATACTATTCATAACTGTCGTGATGTCCTGTTTACATAGCTAATGCTTTATATGAAACCAAGTGATGCAACAAGTAGATGGGGAACGTAGTAACTTCCATATTATTCAACAAAAAAGTTGCAAAATTAGAGCGCACGTTCATATTATCATGCAGGTTACATTTAATTTATTGTAGCTAGTAGATATGTATTACATCTATTCAATTTTTGAACCCATCTTATCGTAATTGAAATCTCTTCAATTCTAACCTTATTCGAGGAATATTCACTGACACGAATTGAAGCTTATTAAGAAGAAACAAGACACCAGCACTAGTAACTCCATTCCTTCCCTCGTCCCTTTAATCCCCCGAGGTTAACACCTGTGCGAAGGTGGGTGAGACCTGGAGGGAGTTGGTGGGGTGACTCTGTTGCGCGTGTGATTTATATCTGCAACTTGCGCGAGCTGATCTCTTGCCTCGACGTGCAGCTTTATCTCGCGTTCCGACCAATAAATCTTGGCGGGACGTGTGCGTGCTGCAACGGTGCTTAACTCGAGTGTCGCGAACGCCACCCTCCCAGGTGACTGTGATGTATTCCTCGTTTACTTCCCACCCCCAGCCCCTCCCAGCACCCCCAACCCTTTTGTTCAGCGCACAGAGTATGCGTTTTTCTCCGAGAATATCTCGTTGCCACTTCTATTTGACTTGTAAGAGCGTGAAGTGTAAACTTCTGCTATGTAAATCCCATGTCACTTATTTTGTTGATTATGGGAAGTAATAAGGATAAATTGCGGAAGGACACGAAATTTGATTTATTCTATTGGAATTGAAGATCATTAAAAGCTTCTGACTTAAAGCTTGATCTTTTTTATTCATAAGTGGTGAACTAATTACCGTTTTCGAACACACAGATATCCCGAACGGAAGCAGATTTCACAGATAAGTCGCAACATGGATTTTCTGTATGCATTAACACGATTTGTATCTTTTATGATTGGCAGTGATATTGAGTTTTTAAATGGAACTATTGGGTCGGTGCGTTAAGTTCGTAGAGATTTGCTTTGTGTATTTTGTACTCCGGTTGCAAATGATTTATTCAAATATTATTGCTGTAGTTGATATTGTTCTGAAGTGCAAGTGTTTGCAAATGTCAACATGAGTTTGCGAGTAGCAAGTGGAGAAAGTGGAATATTTCCGACAATTCATACATTTAATGCGACATTTGCATTCAGTTGGTGAGGTTCAATAATGGGTTTTATGGGACCGCGTGCTCTAAGCCAAAACCACATTAAGTAGTGCATCCTTGCTTGCTCTGAACAATTGTTTGTGGTGAAGATCAATCAACATAAGAAAAAGAAAGGACTGCCTGAACCGTAACAAAAATGCAACAATCTTTACCAAACGCCGCTGCTCATTCACAAAAGATAATGTTATGCATCTGGCGGAACAAAGAGGCTGTGCTGTTCTGCGGATTGCTTTCCTGAGACCCAACCATCACCTCCGACATATATTGCCACCAACAGAGACGTCATGCATACGTAATCCAAGAAAAACGACCAACAACACTGCGCCATCTCATGCCAGTGAACAGAGCTGCAACCAAACACGCTACACAGGGGTTGGATCAGATAGTCCTTTCACATCCACCTTATTTACGTGATCTTGCGCCCTAAGATTTTCACATTTTCCACGAACAATCCTCAAGGAACATCTTTCCCAAATGAAAATGCGCTCCGAACTTGTATGACTTCACAATTTAAAAATCACCAGATTTCTCCTAGCATGAAATTGAAAAAAAAAAGCAACTTGACAGACTGTAATAAGCAGAGCAGAATAATGTGATTGAATTAATTGATATTGTTGATGATTTACTACTCTCTGTCCTTAATAAACTTTCGAAAAAAAGATAGGCTGCGGACTTGTGCACCAACCGAACATATATTTTGTATGTGCCAATTTTGTGCCCCCAAAAATAAATACTAAGACTTGTATGTAAATGAATAGCAGTAGCGAAACAGCGTTATTAATATCAAAACACACGCGTCAGAACACTCGGTTAAACGACAAATGATTTTGTAATCGAAACGTTTTGATGTGACAAGAAGTATTTCTAACAGTGTACCAGGAAATCAATCTTGGTAATATTGTACCTAGTTTAATCTAACGAGTATTTTTGACACTCACAATCAGTCAAGAAATGAAAAATATTGAGAGAGTTGAAATGTATCAAATCTGTCTCATGGAAAAATAATTTACAATGGTAACATATTATGAAATAACAAAATTTACGAATATTATACAACAAAAATTATAACATATCAAATTTACAAATCATGAAACAAAATAATTCAAACATTTTGCCAAAAACGTAACCCTCAACAAAACTATACAACAGAAGCTTAAAGCAAAATTTAAATATATATGCGTGTTAATTATTTACAGCGTATCCATATTGATAGTGGGTTTTTGTCAAGAGAGAAAGAATGAAGATATGAAAGAAAGAAAAAGGAAAGAAAGTAAGTGGGAGGAAAAGCAAAAAAGAAAAAGAAATAGATTGTGAGAGAGTGGAGTGGCTGAAGGGAGTTATTTTTCAACCACTCTAAGACGACGTCTAGAAGAAAAGAACGCTCTTAAAACCTTGTAGACCGATTAAATAAAACGCAGCGTAGTGATATCCGGCTAAAACAGATGATTATATTGATAAATGATGGTTTGTTATGGACCTGTGAACAAAGCGAACACGTCTGGCGTTAGCGTTTACACGCGATCGAATTTAATGTAATTATATTATTAATATGATAAATTTAATTGAACAATTGTGATTTGTATTATAATGACTTGGGGTCTACACTGGACCATTTTAGTGTTTATACAGGTTCTTAACAAACATGCACCTGCACAAGACCCATTGGTCCGGTCCTAGGAAGTGTTGCTCTCACGGACCGCGTGTAACATAGTCACTCATTCGATTTGAGGGCTGCTTGGTTTTCGGGAGAGAATGAACCATGGAAGTATTTTTTTTACGATATGGGGAAACTACAACTGGAGAGTGAATTATTTATAATATCCGTAATTTGTGGCACACAAAGTCACTGGCGTTCATAGTGTAGCTTTCGTTTCATTTGATCCCTAGTCGTTCGATTTTAAAAGCATTATGCTCTTCGAATGACTTCCATAATACATGAAAACGTTGTAAAATTTCATATCAGATTTGCTGCATTTTATACAAGAATATAATCTTGATATCCAGATGAATTCGGGACAGGCTATTGGTATAGATCAGCGCTACCCAACTTCTCTTAGCCTGCGGGTCATTTTCAATCGGTCGGTCCGCCACGGATTGGGGTTTGGAAAAGTGTTACCCGACCAGCAAAACTAGTGGGTCTCAATTATTGATTTATTCGTAGCGTGATATTTTGACTCCTATCAACAAATTTATATTGTTTTAAGCTGTGAAAAACAGTATTTTTATTTAATTAAAAATATTTTTAATAATCAGTATTATAATAAAATGTTTTCATGCTGTAATGTATGACGGGGTAATTCCAAATACAATTTTTATATTTTCTTTCACTGGACATGTCACGTCAAATATTAATTTTTACAGCATTGACTATAACACAAAGTCGTGCCGTCCTACGTTTGACGAAATATTTGATGTAAGGATTACTAAAACTCACGGACCGAAAAAAAAAGGTTTCTCGAGCCGCTAGTGGGACAGTGCTGGTATAGATTATTTTTCGTTACGTTAAATGTATATTTTGTGGAAAATTGAAGATAACATCTTAACCTTTTAATTCCATATCTATTTTCTCGCATTAGATTTTGTTTTATCACTCGATATTATGTTAATTGAATGAGCTTGTTCAGATAAGTTTTAGATAAAAATTCGAGGTCAAGCACTTCTGTGAACTGTAACTTAAAATGCGAAATTCAGTCTTCTAAGTATATCTTTTACTCGCTTTTACTAGACGAGGCAATTTTCCCTCATTTCTCAGATAACTGAAGGAAAATGCTTGGAGCTATCAACTTCTAACTAGCGAGACAGTTTAATTACAATGTCCCTTATGTGAAACTTCTACCTCAAGGTAAGTGTTCAATGGGTATTGTTCCTCATGACAGTTTGCTTCTATAATACATGGCAGGGATAATAATACCCTCTTATGATGGTTCTGTCGGGTAATGTTAGATGCGTCATTCAAAGGTTTAATTATTTTCTTCGTTTACATTTAAATTACGTTAAGTCTAGGAATGATAGTAGCTAGTAACAACAATCATATTTCTCTAACAAATAGTTTATGAAGAAAGTAATATTAACTTTTAACTCGCTAACTCCGTACGCAGAATTGTCTATCATTAGCCTGTGTGACCGGGATGGCGTAGATTGCAACGGCGGAGAGGATGAAAATGCGATCAGAAATTTAAATGCATCTTAAAGTTGTCTAGTGTCCTCTAAAAAACGCACAATAATATAGGTTTTTGGCTGCAATTTATTAAAAAAATCATATATTTTAAGGATTCGGTAGGTACCTTACAATATTTTAGAAAGGGATTTATTTTCTTATAGAGACAATATTGTATTTCACCCTAATATCAAACAGTGTATATATTCCTCAAGTGTCAGCGCCTTTCTCATCAACTGAACATCAAGAATTTGAAGTTACGTTTCATGCCAATTTTCGAGCTCTATAAATTTCCAGCATGGTTTTCCCTTCTCCTGCATAGAGATGCCCCTGTACGAGTAAATAAGTCACTTGTGTAAATACTTTGTTTCGATACCAAGTACTTCTGTTATAAAGAAAAAAATACGAATAAAGAAGAAAAGGTTATACATGATGACCATGCAGAGAAACAAGAAGTCTGCATATATAATATGCTGTTCGTCTGAAATAAAATCAAATTCTGTAGATCAGAGGAAAGAGATGAAACGTTTCCTGTGGATTTGAAAAAGAAGTTTCAATGATGTAAAAATTTTATAGCACTACTAATTTAACTCTATGGTGTTCTTAATAATACTGTTCCATTTCGGAGTATATTTTTCGATACAAATTAGCTATTTTTAATTTATTGCAAAACTAAAGGTGTCAGTGTTATAATAGTGTCATGGTGATATTTCACTAAAATGCTGTAGTCAGTATATTACTTATGTTCTTGATTACATCTTATACATGATCGTCTTTTAGTGAATGTTTGTGATTGATTAACAAATGCATTGAAATGCCTTTTTGTTCTAGTAATATTAGTATTTGTCATTTGTTTGGTGATATACTTTATGGGATCTCTAATTGATGCTGTTAGGGCTTGAGCCTGTTGTTCTAAGAAGTCAATGAGACCGTTAAATGATGGCAGTGAAGTAGTATGGCACGTCTCCTCGTAACGCTATAGAGTAGCGGTGTCTAGTTTCGATGTGATGTGAAACACGAGGATTGTGTCCCACGAGTTGACGTCAATGTTAAGTGATTTTAGTGTGGGAATGCAGCTTTGGGAATTATCTATAAGAGCACGAAGCTCATGTGGTGACTCCTTTTGTATTTTGGGGTAGTCAACAAATGAGCGTATTGTTGTGTGTGCCATCACTCGTGGGTTATTATAACGCTTAGCCAAAACGTTCCAGGCCATTTGATAGTTTTCATTGACAAGTTCTAGTGATGAGATGAGGTTGTGAACCGGGTGTTCAACTGACGTTTTTAAGTATTGCAATTTTTGAACATTAGACAATTCATCGTGTTGACTGATTATTGATTCAAAAAGTTCACGAAAAGAAACCCATTTTAATATGTCGCCTGAAGACTTAGGTAATACCATGCGGGGAAGTTGCGAAGCAAACGACCTCGTACCGAAGGAAGCATCGTACGATTCGTTATGCGCGGGGCTTGGGGCAAGTGACTGCCTACCCATGTGCTTAAGAAGTTCGCCTACGCGACCTATGAGTTTATAATAGTTTTTCTCAAACTCTAAACGCTCTTTATCGTTACATAAGCCTGTGGATGCCTCAAGCGAATCTTGGAATTTCTCGTGGTCTTTAAATATATTGTCCAAAGTATTTTTCAGTTTCGTCAGTGAGTCGGCCTTGTCCTCGTCTTCGTTGAAGTTGTCGATGTGAGTTCGACATCTTGTAAGTTTGGACTTGGTAGTCGCTATTTGTCTTTTGCAAAGTTTAATGTCTTCTTCCGTCATATTGGTCGGGTGGGGAAAGAACAGTGGAAGGAAAATATAATGTAATAATTTATCTCACCGACTGTAGAGTAGAGAAGAGTTGTGGAGTTGGCGAAAGCTGCAAATATTCACAAGAAATTAGTACAGAGTTAAATAATACAAAAATGCAAATCTGAATGAATCCGATGCGAATCCTGGTCACGGCACCAAAAGTATGGCATGTGATGGGAAAATGTTGTGACACATGAAGAATAAAATAAGTGACGTGTGCTATGTGAAATTAAAACATGAAAAATAATCTTTCATTTGGTCGCATGAACCTCAATTTTTGAACCCCCCGCCCCCTTCGTAATGATGACGTACGCCGACACCGCATCGCTGCGACAACTACCGCCAGCGCCACCATCACAGTTGCTACCGCCGCCGCGACCCGCGTTGTGAACTCAAGCAGACCTGGCGAGAGACAATAGGCGGAGCTGGTGACTGAAGCGGCGACAGGTGACGAGCTTCGTTGCAGCGACCGGGGGAAGACAACGGTTTGAGGAGCGAGTCTATACCGGCTTGCGGAGAGAGATAAATAGATGTCGGCGGTCGGCAAAGAGACAGATAAGACAGAATCAGTGAAGTTCAGTGAGAATTAGTGAGAGGTTGGAAGGAGCAAATTTGTTGGAAGGTTGGAAGGAGAGTTTTTAAGAATGTGGCAGGAAACTCGAACCGCTGAATGATGATGATGGTAGTTGAAGTCATGATGAGCTCATGAGCAGTGGCCATGTGTCATGAACAGAACACGGATGTTATCTACTACTGTACGTGTCTTTAGGAGAAGGAAGAGGAGAAGAATGTGAACATCTTGTGACGAAGTTGTGAAGCCCATCAAGGTATTGTGGTGAATTTAATATTAATAATCTGCGTGTTATATTTGTGAGTGAAACGAATATTCTGGAACTATTAAAAGTGACTGAATGACTGGAAATTCGCACGTAATGGACTCGAGCACACGCCCGACCCGTATTACCATGGAAGATATGTAGGAGATCAGTATCTGAAAAGAAACTTTGCCTAGCTTAGTCGTCAAATTCTTTCTACCAATGTTCATTTGGTTTTCAAAAACTTCATTTGTGTTAAACAAAAGAAATATCAGTTAAGTTGTCTATCTGATACTGAAATTTTTAGATTAATGATTATTAATGGGACTTATGAAATGGTATGATATTGATAACTTATTTTCTGTTAATGAAAAGTAATCAATTATTTTGGTATCTGATTAACTTCATTATGTGATGTTCAAATTATTTTGAGATGTTCAAATTATTTTGGATGGGTAATGATTATGAATATAATTTATGAAATGCTATAATACTATTAAGACATCGTGTGTAAAAATAGAAGAAATAAATAAATATTGGTATAATATCCTTCATTAATATACATTTTCATTCGGGTAAACAACTTAATAAAGCTTATCTTTTGGACCTATTCTTAGTAATCTACATACTAATACTAATAGAAAATAATACTAATCTACATACTAATACATAATAAAATGAGTCCAAATTATTCGTATCGAATTTCGGTACTCTTTTGAGTAGGTGCTTTGCTTTCGTTACGTTAACGGTATCGATACTTTGGATTCGTTTTCAATACTTGCATGTTATCGGAACGACACTACTCCCAACAGTTTCGATTTTCACCTGTGCGTTGTAGTTTTGTTCGTAGAAATTGATAGAAATCCGTTTTCTTTCATAAAAAACGTGGGATATCATCCGTTAAAAGCACAGAGAAAAATTGTTCGTTGACACTTTTTGATTGTATCAGAATTGCAAGTCGATCACGTTGATAGGGCGTTTTAGAACTCTTCCCAAATCTTCTTTTAAGAGCATGAGCTTGACGCGTGGATTGCGACAAGGCGACCTAAGAACAAGGAGATCGATGTCTTGTTAGACGATAACGACTTTTAAATGTTACGCACGTTTGTTAGTAGCAGTACGTGCGACTAGCGTATCTGCGTCATTTGTCGGCGACGACTACCGCGGTGTTCAAACTAATCGCGATGCGATGCGACGCAGAGCGATGAAATATGATCCCATGGGATAATCGTAAAAGGGGAACAGGGGTTTTATTTTAAATGGCAACATCGCGGAGCTGATCTCATTGCGAACGAAACCTTGCGATTGTGAGTGCTTACGCACAAGTAGGTAGATTTCATTGGTAACTACTTTGCGATTGTAGCGTGCTGCCACTTCTGACCGTGAATTCGTTATCCGATATGACTTTAGAGAAACGTATAAACAGTGTATCTCTACGTCCGACGATGTAGGAACAAAGGAACCAATATTACCATACCAGACATTCTTCTAGGCAAGAAACTGAATTTATTCTTATTCTTTGGGCAGTTATTCTTAAGTGATTGTTTTTAATTGTATTCATTTCTAAATACTACATCAACAAAAAATTGAAAATTTCAGAAATAAACACTTCCTCAGGCTTTGCTTTGTTTCTTTTCTAACAGTGACGTACGTACATAAATTCTGTAAGAATTATACTTACCTGGTTGGAACGAGCATCCCATAAAATTCCCAGTGGCGGGAGGGGACCAAGGCAATGTTAATAACGCTTACTTTCGGATACCACATGGCAATTGCCATGATTTACTAAAAACTAGAAAACCTTTCAGAACTGAGAGTACAATGAAAATTACTAAAAACTACGACGTAAATCTAGATCATAGAAACTAGGATAAGTTAGAAATGTTATACAACGATTTGGAATGATTTGCCATAGCATTATTTAGCTATTGGTTGTCGTTGAGCTAGGCATTATTTGAAAAAATCATTGAGAGCTCTCTTTAATGTCAACAACGACACCGGTTTGATGTCGTTGAACCACATGTAGGCAGGGGCCAGCTCTTTCAGTCTTCTCAGATTGGTATTGTGTGAACCCCGGGCAAGCATTAATGCCAGTCAGAATGATGTCCATATTTAACACATTGAATGTTGCGCCATTCAGCCAACTGGCTACACACGACTATTATAACTTCAACCACATTGAAGAATTACTCGCATTTACACGTTTATTAATTGTCTTGCACTTGAGAATTATATTAATTATGCTGGCGAGTACGTGGAATTAGCTATGCTTGAAACGCAGTCTCATGTCTCGTGAATGTATAAGCGTGTGTTCCTCCACGGAAGTCCTCTACAGGACCGCGAACAGCTTCTTAGCGAAACGACCCCGCCAACATGGGGAAGGGCGCGTCTCTAGAGCTGGTCTAGCCAAAGCATCGGGGTTTACTCCGCCTTCATAGGAACACTTCCCGCGTAATTATAATACCGCTACATTACAATAAATTCTGAGATATGTAGTAGTCCCTGACGCATGACACGTCATATCGCAGGGGCAGTGATTATCATAACGTGGTTATTTATTAAATATTATCTATTGAATGTTAAATGAATACATGGCGTTCTAAGTTGGAGGTGTAACCTCTACTGATTGTGATCATAGGTTTCCCTTCTACTATCATCACCATCCTGAAATTGATGCTTTATCTCTCTATTCTCTTTGATTGTAATGACACAATGTAATCGAAAGTCGCTGTACTCATTCTGAAATAATTCCAAATCCACTCCTCATCGTCTCGTAGTTAGCCATACAAATTACGAGACCAGAGGTTCTTTCTTCATTGATTTCATGAACCCAGCTCTTATTCCGTCTACAAAAAATAGAGTTGGAACGACTGTCAATTGAGGAATGAATATTATTCCTGACCTTTCCCAAAATATCATTCAGCGTTTCTATGCAGACGGTGGATATTTCAAAGAAAATAAAATAGTTTTATCCAATATAATGTTTAATGTACGTACAAGTTAAAATCAGTTATGTCACATTTAAGGCGCACAAAAATAATTACTGGTACGTTCACGACCCAGGACTGAGTAACATCAAGAATGTGCGAAATAGGAAATATAATACGAATAATATACGAAATAGGCTCGGAGTTCCCATTTTCCCCTTTCCCATTCCCATTTTTCGGTCAAATACGTATTGAATTAAAAGATTTTCATTACATTCCACAAAGAGGACTATTTGATTCTGCCATTTCTGATTCCACTTCAGAAGTGCTGAATAGGAACGCATTTATATACGTGCTACCATTCGTGTTTCCTTAAATTATCTCCACCTTGGAAACTTAGTTCTCAAGTGAAAAGTCAATTGAAAACCTTACGTGTTTTCTCAAGAAAAGAGTATTTGAAAAAAAAGGTGAAGTAAGGTTTCGTTCTGACATTTTAAACAAATTTTATTCACTACTATTATTTTTAATCGCACAAAAATTTATATAAATTATTAATCATTTGTAATACTTAAAACATAAATCAAAAACATAATCTACCAGTAATGTAGTATATTCTAATATATTAAATTGTAAATCAACATTTTGTATGACTTTTTTTCATAATACACATATTTACAAACTCATATCATTTATTCATATATTTATTCGCTTCACATTGTATCAATAAAATGTTGTGTAAATGATTCCCCGGAAGGGATAAATATGAGCTTACTGATATATTTATTGATTATTATTCATAGTATGTTTACCTTAATGAATGTTGAATCTTTTTACTCAGCGTGTACTAAATAATTGTTATAATTTAGCCATGCTGAATAATCGTGAATAATACTTATTTTGAATAACAACTAAAAAATTTAGGAATCCTGATCCCTTTTAACCTTTATTTGTAAGTCACCCACTCCCGCTGGGGAAGATGAACATGGAATGTTGATCTCACTGTTTTGGCACCAAGCTCCAGTGTAGTGCATTCCTTTCTTCACATGGCATCCCCTTTTATTTCCTCAACATGAGCTTCAACGTGTGTCTGTCAGCATGCAGATTATGTGTCTCAGTTCAAGCGCTGTACTGGAAAAAAGAACGGAAGACATGATGTAAGCATGATGTTTGGACGAGAAGCAAAAGAAGACGGTAATAAAAAAAAAGGGTATGAAAGATGAATGGGATGGAGAAGTAGCATTGTTTCAAGTACTTGACTGTAAAAAAAATGTAAGTATGAGAAGACGATAATATAATAGCAGATCAAAGAGTAGTGAAAGACGTATTCAAAATTAGTTCACTTTTAAAGTAATTCTTTTCAGATCAGATAGATTTTGTAAATATAATGGTTAAGATCCAAAAGTAATTAGCTACCGACTTTCTTCCCGTCAGTTTTAGATTTCCAAAATTCATAATAAGTCATAAGTATATCCGTGAAGGCAGAGTGAAAATACGATGAGTCATTCTCGAGGAGATCGTGTTTCATATTTTGGGCTCGAGTATTTTTCTATAGGTAAAGAAACTTATGCAATTATAATTATTTTCACTTATTTTGTGCAGAAATAATTTAAAACGTTAATTTTCTTATTAGGACTTTTAAAGCCATAAACAAGAATAACTTTATTTATGAATTTTATTCGTTGATTCGTATATGGAACTATAGACTTACCCACGAATTCGTTTATAATATTGTAGAAAACTTGCAATTTCAGCAATGGACTATTTGAGAAATTACAGGAAATGGATTGAAGTAATTAAATTAATATTAACTATCACTCTTGAACATAAGAACTAGTTTTAATTGATATTATTCTCGTGTACAATTATGCCAATTATATTGACATAAAACGACCTTTTTCTTTAGACTATTATCTCACATCGTTTCAGCAGAGATTCATGCCATAGTCAGGTAAATATGTTTTTGATTATATAAACAAATGTTGATATATCTCGGTAACAAGTTGAAAACAATTTTAACATAATATACAAATAAAACAATGACATAAAAAAAAATTCCCGACGAATAAACGAATAGGTCATGTTATTTACCACGTGATATTTTGATTCTGATTAACAAATTTATTAATTTTTTTGTGGGTCTTTAGGACTCGTCAACGGTAAGGTCATTACAGCACTAAATTTATATTATTTCAAGATGAAAAAATTAAATAGATTATTTCTGTAGTTTAAAAAATATTTTTAATACTAGTGTACACTAATATAAAAAAACGTAATGCGAATGTCTGTTCACGACTAATCCACAAAACCGATCACGACTAATAATCACGACTAATCCACAAAACCGATCGTGATGATATTTAGCAAGGAGATAGATTAGTTGTCCAGAATGAATATAGAAATGAAGTTGAAGATAAATGTCGGTGAAATCGGAGGAAAAAATCGGCCATATTCACTTACGCTGTCAAAGCGGTTAGAGATAGATGACAACTATGAGTCGCAATATTGTTCGCCTCGAAGAGTTCTACAAAAAAGTCTGCGGCATGTGTCTATTAAGGTTTACCTAAATTATTGAGAAAAAAAACCGTTATGAAAAGTAGATGTTTTGAAATATTTCAATTTATGTGAGTAATTTAAGAAGGGAAAAATCAATCATCAAATTTAATGGGTTCTCTGTTTTGTGCCTTTAACAAAGATAAAATCGTCATTTAATCGTGAAATTTGGACAAATAGTTGGAATTTACAAGAGTTTTAAGTTATGGCATCTCTGCACCGACAGCATGTCTCCGTACGCGTGCCAATTGCTGCTTTGAGAGCGCTCGATTCAATTTTTTATAAAATCCTCCTACGTAAAAAAATCTAAAATTTCACAGTTTAAGTAAACACCAATATTTTCTGGGAAAATGGAAATATGTTGAGCAAAGTTAAACCAAATACTGATATTGTTACTTCTGGTGTACCTCAGGATTCTGTTCTTGGTCCTCAATTATCTTAATTTATGTGTAATGTAATTTAAATTTGTTCTTTGTAAGAGACTATGTAATGAAATGTAATTTGTAACTGATTATGTAAAATTTAACGATTAAAAAAATATTATTATACGTTTCGGCGAAGCTAAAGTCATTGATATACGATGTGCGATGATTCTAGGAAAAAATACGGTCCGATCTGGAATGGACAACGTCTTAGAAACCGTGTCACCAAAAGCAGAACGAACCAGCCACGCATCCCTTTCCAGTCGCGAAAGGAAACTTTGAAAAAAAAAATCACTGAGAGGGATCTAGTTTGCTAGTTAGGATGAAAAGAGAAGCAATCTGAAATCGGAAACGTTGAATCAGTGACAACTTCGTCGGAGGCTTTGACGGAGGAGGCAGTGAAGCGGGGGCTGAGACTCGACGCGACGAACGGCGACCGGGCAAACAGTGCGACGAGCGGGTAGTGGAGGTCTGCGATCTGCTACGCGGCCGGCCACCAGCGCTCTGCTTGCCTTCCCCCGCGCACACGCTCGTTTCGCTTCAGCTCACCCTTTGTCTTTCCACGGCGCGACGGATGCCGCGCAGTGGGCCTAAACACCTTTATTCTACAACTTTTTAGTAGTGCGCCCAGAAATCAGCTCTAGAGGGTCACGAGTTTATTCAGGTGCATTTATCGTGTTAAAGTTGATAATTAAGGTGTACATATATATCATTTTCAAATACATACAAAGAATTTTTTTTACAGTTGAATACATTAATAAACAACATTTATGTATAAGTTATACATTGTATTGTTTACAATGTTACATATTTTAGTCATAAGTGAACTCATTCCTGCCACACAGTGGTCAGAATTTTTAGAAAGGAAATCTTTTAGGAGTAAAACTGAAAGTTTCACTCAGCAAAAAATTGTTTGCGAAAGAAATTGAATGCTGATAAACATTTCTTTGTTCACTATTTCATAGAAACGAGTCCTTCATACCTAGAAAAACATTTTAGAAAAAAATGTACGCGGGAAAATGTGAAGAAGTGAAGTTGAAGTGAAGCAGTCAAACAAAATAAGAAACAAAAACACACAACGTTACACATTTTGCGCGTGTACTGTATTTATTTTTGTTGTAATAATATAAAAATTTGGTAATAACACACGGGTGATGTTTCTTTGACTAATTATAACTGTCCCTATGACAAAACAAGCATTTCTGTCATGAATATCACGCAAGAATATTTAACAAAATGGAGACCAAATTGCTCCAAATTATTTAATAAGCTCCGACCCATACGTTCCACACATTCGACAAAAATACAGCAACTCGAAGCAATTAGACTTTTTTCAGAAATCTAAGAAAGCAATAGAAGAAACTGAAAATATGAATATGAAAGAATTGCAGTCTGAAAACGATCCCCTGACGTCAGTAAACACTTCTTTTTGGAACTTTTTAAACCTTCCTTTTAGGACTACTTACATTTCTCTATTCAGGGGGGTTTCATCCAACTTTAATTGTTTAAATTTCGAAATCAATAACGCTTACAGTAAAACCAATTAGCGTTATAGATGATTCTTCATTGGAGGTTTTATTGGGGTGTTAATTAGCAAATTTGATATGGTTACAGATGTTCTCAGTGAATGAAGCTGTACGCACGGAAGCGTAACTATAACTGCATAAGCCTGAACTTTTAATTATCAACAAATTAATTAAAACAATATATGTGCAAAATACGTTTTTTGTTTCTTTTTTTACTAAAATGATGTGTTATAAATTCAATCCAAAATCTCGTCAAAAATTAAGAAAAACTAATTTTTAATATACAATACTAAAATTTTAAAACCTTAGGCACCAAAGCCGCAAATGTACGTGCCAGTGTTAAGATTAATTTTAATTACATTCCACATCCCAAGCATTCATTTGAAATTTTACCATACACAGAAGTAATTATTATGCTCGAATTAAGTTAAATGAACCTTTTCGATATGTGAAGGCTGTGACCAGGACCGCATTTAGAATTCAGGTGCCTGTAGGCACTTTAAGGGCACACAACCGTCCCCCTTCCCGAATAATTTTCTACCCAACCACCTCGACTTCCATCTTTTCCCGCTAATTATAAATTCTTATGATTTAAAATTTTTGTTTCTTTTATATGCTGCCACTAGAATTTTATACATTTGTGTGTTTAAATGATTATGTAAAGTTTCTTATTTTAGTATATTTGTTGTTGAAAAACATAAAATAGATAATTGAAGACTTACGACCTTTCATGGATGAATATATATATTAATTTATTGATAATTAAAAGATTTTTAGACTTTGTGATTAGTCAGTCAGTGGTATTTCGCTTATATTATTAAAATATGCATTTTTTACTATTCACACGATTGATATCTATATAATAAGCATATAAAAGCACTCTCGTATTCAAATGCAACGTTGTGTCAAAATTTCAAGTCAATCGACGGACTATTTTCCGAGTTTTGCGAACACGAACATAAGCAGGCTGAATTTTTATATATGAGATATTTTAAATTAGACTATAATGGACGTTAAATGTAGTAGAATAAAGGCTTATTTTTATGAAAAATTTTAATGGTTATGTTTCATTGTTGGAATTCTCGGGAATATTTTCTAAATTCTAAAAATTCTTCCGTTATTTGATTTTGCCCCTTACATACCTAGGATAAGTAATAGTAAGTGCGATCTTGGCAGTGACAGTACCAACGGAGAAGGAGCAGATGGAAGGAGAGGTTGCGATACGCTATTTGGCTGTGTCCAGGTTGTGTCGCACTGAAGCGAAGCAAGGAAAAATGCAGACAGGAAGAATCAGTGGAGGAGGATATCAGCATGGGTTGGTTGTGGAGCATGAGCTTGTTCTTATCCGTGAAATTGAGAACATTTGCAGTTACCTGAAATCGTACATTGCGTATACGAACAGCTGGGTCACGCTACCAGTAGTTTCACACTACGACAAAGAAAAAGTAACACACCTAAAAAACATACCTTCATACTATTCCTAAAGGTGGACTTACAGAATTATTCACTGAATACCCAATTTTAAGATACTTTCCACGGACTGAGTACTTTTATAATAGGATGTCCTTATACATCTGCTACTTCCTACACCGTACCACCATAATGTTAATGCTCTCATATATTTAAACGAATAATTGCAATCAGTTATTGGATATAACTAATAACTAATTTCATTACTCAGCAAAACTCAAAAGATTTTAAAACTAGTTTTAGCTAATTTAGTTAGTTTTAAGAAAAAGTGGTGTTTTAACAATTATACAAATTTAAACTAGTGACAAAAACACAAAAAAATATATACAAATATCTAAACATTGATCCTAATCCATTTCTTTAATTTCTTCTTTATAGTTAATCTCTTATAAGCTAACATTTTTAGATTATTTGGCAATGAATTAAATAACCTAATAGCTATTAAATAACTTATAGTTTTAGCAAACTTGGGAATTAGTAAACTTTTATTTCTTGTTTCACTTTTCTTATTACGAGACTCTTCCTTTTGAACTTCATAATGATAACACGACTCAAAATCGAACATTTGATCTAGATTTAGGGGATAATTATTACAATTTTGTCAAAAGTGTTTTTATATATTTTTAATAATCTGTTTTGTAGTCTTTATTATATTTATGAAAAGCATAATAAATTATTAGCATGAAGAAATATTTTTTAAGATGTGGCGGATCTAGACCGTAATTATGGGGGAGGGGGTAACCGGGGAGCATTTTTGTTTAATGATTATGGTTTAACAAATTTTTATAAATATTACCATGAAATAAAATGCATCAAATAAATAATTAACAAATTTGTATTATTTATAACAATAACAATAATTTATTAAAGTTGTTAACATGGTATTATTAATTTTATTAATCTAGTTTTATTAATAACAATAACAATTATATTGTTAATAACAATAATAAATATAACTAATAACAATTATTAATCTGGTAACACTTTTACAAAATATGCCATTTATCAACTTCAATTTTATCTGTTAAGAGATCAGGTCCAATGGGTTGTAACCCTTTAGCCCCCCCCCCCCCNCCTCTCTCGTGTGGATCTAAGCACTTCAGTTCTCACTCGCTGCGACCGATCTGACCGTGGAAAGACCGTAACTCTACCGAAGCAGGATTTTCCCCTTCGTTGAACGGAGAATCGGTTCCGAGATCCCATCGGATTCGCGACGAAATTTAGAACTGTAAATATCGTCGTAAGTGGATTCTGAATCATGTGAAATGGAATCAATGCGATGTACTTTGGAAGAGGTTTTCGTACGAATCACTGAATCAAAAGTGCTCCCTGTGAAATGAAATGATAATTAGGATGCATTTGTTTTATTTTTAGTTTAACTTTGATTCTGATAACTAGAATTCAAAGTGAATATTATGTACTTCACTATTTTATTCTTGGATTGGAGAGGTATTACCTGCATTAATATTCATTGTGTTGCTATCTATAAGATATTTTCTCCTTTAATTAATGTTAATGTAGTCAATGCCCCGCCAAAAAGATTGCAACACAATGTCACTTTCATTCGCATTGTCAGAATGGTATTATATTATCTGCTTTGATTACAAATTATCTGAAGTGAATACAGTTTTTCATTCTCATTTGTCTTACAAATTCATTCTATGAAAACTGATTCAGCAATATTAAAATTAAATTAAACATCAGTTTTATGGAATGAACTATGTTGAGAGTTCAGTTTTATTTATTATGAACATCTGTTTATTTGTATAGTTCTTTTAGCATTAGAATTACCGATCCCTACTCGTTATAAATATTTTATTTTGTTTCACAGTAATAGTGCTCTGTTTAAATGAAGCAAAGGAGCTATTTTCTACCAGATGGGCTCTCACATTTTAACTGTCGATAATTTCTCAATTTTTGAACTCCAACTATACTTTCTAAATCACAATTGATATATGCCGAAGGTCGTCACTTTATTTATTATGGCTTTGGGAATGTATTTCATGGGGACATTCTTTGAAAATTTATAAATTGAGGTATTTGTAAGGCACTACGCTAGTAGAATTATATGTGCGAGTTGCAGCTCTGCGAAGAAATGCAATAAGAGAAAAGGTGTGCACTGATCTCTCACAATGACTTGTATCTCGTTTGTCATAAATATTTATATTACTTGTCATCTTCATTCTTGAATTACAATGAAAATTAACGTTTAGCATAGTAAATATTAAATCTATGACAATATATTAAATTATGTGAAACTCTTGGAGTTTTTCTGCCGAATGTAATCACTTTTAGGTCACTACTTAAGACGAAGAATATTGCACTCACAGATTTCTTATACCTGCATAAATTCTCTATTTCTCATCCTGCATAAAAAAATTTCACAACTGCCAGTAAATAATTACAAAATCGTAACAAAATTAAGACTGTTAAAGAATACTAAAACAACTTCTCCCCCAAAACATTAAGTAGTTAAAATTTAAAAACTATTCCCAATCCAGATATAAAATTAAATTATGTATAAAAGATACTGATCCCAATGGTGAAAATGAATTTAATGATAGTCTTTTACAACGGTGGAAGATGTCTTGGACTGATTAAGTAAGTATTATATTACTTCATATTATGTGGTCATTAGGATTTTATGTTGCCTAAAATTTGACAACTACCTAATTTTCTCCTGCATTCAAGGAACACGTGCCTTAAAGAAAGGAATCTTCTTAAACCGTTTATGTCTAATATCATATATTTTTAAGGCACTTCTTTTAGGCTCGTTTAAGTTTAAATTCTGTACCCATGGCGGTGAGACACCCCTTGCGACCTTAAACGATCGTGAGAAAGGAAGAGGCAGAAAATAATAATTGCAAAGGGTCTATTTGCGTCGGATCCATGATTATCAGTGTCTCTAAGTTGAATACCCTTTAAGGTGGGGTGAAAAGGGTGAAAAATGTAAAAATAATTGAAAACCAATATTTGTGTCGAATTTATAGTTTTCAGGGATTCTCAGATAAATAATCATATTCCCCAGAGTGAGGTTGGGAAGTGTGTGTCACGTAAGAAATATTTAAGACCGGTAATTGTGTCGAATCCATAGTTTTCAGGGCTTCTGAGATGAATTAAATTACTCTCGGAGCCATTTAATTCCATGTTTTGACCATGTAATTGAAATAATCCTTGGAGTGAAGTGGGATTGAGTGATGTGTAAAAATATATAAAACAACCCATATGGGGGTGAATCCATAGATTTCTAGATCGTTGAAATGAACAGGGTTACTTCTGATGTGTAAGGAAACTGAAACCATTAAGACGAGGGAAAAAACCCCTAGATCCCGCATGGGAGGAGTGGTGAGGGGATATGTAAATGGAATTGAGAGCGTCCGATATTCGTTTCGAGATAATAATTTCCGGGCTCGTTTAAATCGATTGTGGCACGATTCTGTTTAAGTACAAGTTCAGCACTAATTGGAGGCTGGAGTGGGTGAGATACCTCTAATACTCTTAGAGGTGAAGTGGTGTCGTTAAGCTAGTGGATGAGGTTCTCGATGGTATTTAAACCTACGTTTAGTCTAATAGAAATAATGCAAGTCCGTAGAATCAAATGGAAATTTTGAGTAAAAACTTTATAGTTAAATGCAACCTCGGATATTATAGTTGCTTAATTTGGGTGTCCTACAATAGAAGTTGTGTGTAGGTCTAACTCTTTGGCGATGATGTCACATCCAGTGCATCTTAATTTCAATCGTCTTACATTTTCAAACCCCAAACTTTGGGGTGAGGTGAATAAGACTTATAATAGAGACGCGAGGTTTTCTCTACGAATATGGACAATACTCTGACTGAAGTTCAATAAAAATAAATAATTGAAAATGTAACTGTAAGTAAAAAACCCACAAAAGATGCATAATCAATTCATGCTCCCGGGCAACGCCGGGTTCGTTCAGCTAGATAGATCTATAAATGGATCCATTTTCTTAAATGTCCTAATCCCATACCTGAATGTAAGAAATGTGGGAAAATTATTTACGATCCGAATAATTAACAATCAACTGTTATTTTTCTTGTTTCTCTTGCTCTACAATTAATAAATACTATATTAATAAATTATGTGACGAATTCGAATTTTTTCGACTCTGACATTGGTGAAAGAAAGAAAATAATAAACCTCTGCAACGTACTTTTATTTGTCTCAAAATCTCTCCGAATTTTGTGATGGAATAGGTTATTCGAAGAAACCAGTGAAGCATATCCATTAATTAGTTTGTTGAAACTCTCGATAATTTTTATTGTATTATATCACATTTATTTATTTCGAATTGTTAATTCTCTGTCCTTATATATGTCTCATCTGATTAGTGATTCTTGTAATCTCGAAAAGCAAAACTTTTTTCTTTTATTTCTTCTTTTCCGTGAAGGTGGTTTGATTCTCGAGTAGAATCGTCCGGGAAACCGTCGGAAACCCGCCAAGCGCTCCTGAATCAGTTAAATAACAAGTGTAACTTCAGTAATTAGTTTAGAGATCATACATTGTTGTCCCGAAGTTACCGCGCGGAGCCTTTAAAGTGAAGTCAGTTCACAAACACAGATATAACTTCAAAAGCTAGAGGAGAAATTGGAACACGTAGTTTATTCAAGTTCTGACGAAAGCGTGATAATATTATTGCCTGTACGTTGGGTCGTGCAAAACAACATCTGTCCTACTACGTGCCCAATGGATTACTGTTGCTTTTCACGGTTATGTCTTATTACGGTATTTCTTAATTTTTTCGTGTCACATTGCTCCAAAGGGGAAAATATGGATGATAGAAGTGAAAGTGTTTTCGGAATGATCTAGATAAGATATACATGTTGATGGGTACACGTTTGAAGGTAAAGAAGAACCCAATTTATCTACTTCGGCACATTCTTCATTCACGGAGGGAAAACTACACTATTTCTGCTTCGGGTCATTGAGCTTTATACTATGAGAAGCGAAATGCACGGCATTTATAGTATTTTTTTCAAAAAGATCGCAAGTTTCTGATTTTAAATAATAGATGGTTTTCTGTAGCAAACGATGGAAATGTTTATTGATTTACAATTTAGACATTCGGGAATTATGAATGGAATAACATATGCAACAAATGGCCGCTGTTTAAATATAAATTTATAGTCAAAAAGCAGTACAAACTGCGTATGACCACGTGGAGGACAATAAACTAATTTACTCTCCGGAAGCAAGCTAGGGACCATCCCATCAATTCCGTACAAGAATCCTAAGGCAGAGGCGGATTCAAAAATTTCAGTAAAAATTCCTAAGTAAGATAAAAAGTTAGCTACGAGTTATAATACTAATAGAATGTCAATATGTTTGTAATTTAACACGAAAAATATATTTTACATGTACAAATTATTATCGAACTATAGATTATTCTGAGTATTGTGTTGAAAAATTATCAGAATTGAAATAACACTAAATTCACGATTTATTGTTACAATAAACACGCCCCTAGAGAAAGCCTAGAGAACCTGTATAAGAAATCCGCCTCTACCCGAAGAAAAACGGAGCAATACCCGGGGCAGGATGGGGCTACAGAATTAATGTACACAACCGTGCCAAAGTTGAGTACACATAAAACTAAATTAATATAAATCATAAGACGCAACAATTATGCAAGAAAATAGTTTTTGAAGTTGTTATAAGTTATTTAAAATGTACTACAGCAGTGGCGTGATAAAGTACAAGACGGATTTAACTTTTATTAAAATTCTTTTACATTGTAGAAGCACTGATGCAGGAGGTAGTTTTTAACCGCGAATTGAAGAGATTCAATTTCATAATATCTTTTATATTTTTGGGCAGGAAATTATATCGAACGATTAATTTTTGGCAAAGAGTGGTTGACACTCTAGGATGGTGAATATTAGTACTATTGCGATTATTGTGTTTGTGAACGAGACTGTTTCTTATGAAGCAAGGGTGGCACTTCAGGAATTCGGTCTTAAAAAACACGACCGTTTCATAAATATAATTGCAGGGTAATGTTTGTTGTGCATTGTGGACAGGAGGAATCATTGGACCATTTTTCTTTGAAAACGAGGCAGGTAATGCAGTAACAGTAAATGGCGAACGTTATCGTAACTTAATAACCGAGCTCTATGTGCCTCGCTTGGAAGATATTGCTCTTGAAGACATGTGGTTGCAGCAGGACGGTACCATTTGTCATACTGCCCGTGAAACATTGACAGTCTTGCACGAGTCATTTGCTGGACGTGTCATCTCCCGTTTTGGTGCCCAGAATTGACCGCCACGGTCTTGTGATTTAACACTCATGGACTTCTTTTCTGAGGGATTTTCTGAATTGTCTGGTTTACGCCAACAAGCTCACCACCATACAAACGTTGAAGGTCGAAACTGAACGTTGTACCAACTAATTACCGCAATAATTATGCAAAACCATTATTGAAAATTTCGCCTGAAGAGTACGGGTGTGCCATCCAAGCTGAGGCGACCATTTGCTATATGTGTTATTCCATGCGTAATTCCCGAATGTCTAGATTACAAATTAATAAATATTTCAATCCTTTGCTAGAGTAAACAATGTTTTATTTAAAATTCAAATCTTGCACTCTTATTGAAACACCCTATACATCCAGCTGAGAAGGTCGGGAAGCGTTTGCATGTCGAGGTACAAATATTTCATAGCCTCGTCTCATAAATTGATCCCCTGCCGTTTATCCAACTGCTCAATACTCGACCTATTGAACCAAGTCGATTCCTTTGAGCAAATAAGCCCAGTGAATATCATGGGATTCGTTTTAATAACCATTTTGGGAACTACTGCAATGATTTTTAAATGTGATTAGTGGAGACTCTGTTGGACGTGGTTAGTTACATGTGCTAAACCGCTTCATCTTTATCGTGTTCAAATGTCTTCACCTCCAATTTTCAATATCTTACGAGACTGAGAAATCCACGAGTTCATCTTTTAACAGTTTGATAAATTAAATAACGTTGGTTTGTTGCTCATAGATTTATTGCTAGAATGCTTTTTCAGCTACGTCCCGTCGTAGTCGAAAAAGTTTTCAAGCAATAAAACTATGTTGTAGAATTTTTAACAGTATTGTTCTAAACAATATAATGTATGAGTTGCAGAAGAAGGCAATTATCTGCCATCTGAAACCAGGAGAAGAATATTTCTGAATGCTCTTAAATAAAAATGAATATATCACGTATTTTCAAATCAAACAAAATGGAAGAGATTCGCAGTGATCAAAATTCATATTTCAAATCAAACAAAATTGAAAATGTCCACTTCTCTAATTGTGTATTAAAATGAAATAAACTTAAAATTTCAGTACATTCATTTCTCGTGACACTGTATGATATTTTTACTCATTATAAAAAGTCAGTATTCTGGTGTTCATGAAGTATTTTCTCCATATTTTCTTACGCTTTCGCACGGTTGTATTATCTTTATAATTGTATTATAGAATATTTTAATACTCTATTATTTTGATTCTAGATAATGCTATTATTCTAGATAATATTGAATTGTTTTTTTGGCTAAAACACTGTTTCGTTTTAGTAAGTTGCATTGTGCATTTTGATTTAGGATAAATGGTGAAGAGCAGGGCTTATGATCTGAGATACAAATATAAACCTTAATTCTTTTAATTCAAGATCAGTTAAACAGAAGGAGACAGTATTAACCATCTTAGCTGGGAGATCCAATAAACTATTATGTACAAAGTTACCAATCTGGTGATTTTCTTAGCATTTGTACTGGAATAGATAGTATTGGTAACAATATTTCTAGGTTAATGAAACTTTTTCATTATTAAATTTTATTAAATCCATCGCTACAATATAATTAATTACTGACAATAAATGTAGGATATCTTGAGTTTAGTTTACAATAACTACATCTTTCTTCAGATCACCCACATTTCGGCTTTTATTAAGTCATCTTCAGGGTTATATATAGATACATACATCAAGGATTTTTATTTTTTTTAATAAATGAATGTTAATAATATAAAATATTATTTTAGCAATGATGGATACTTATATTTTTTCCATTTACTGTTTTGCTTATTTATTTTGTTGGATGCACCTTGTGAACTGGTATAGACAGTACACTAATGCAGAATGTTGTGGGATAAGGGGGTTAGTGATATAATTGGTGGAGTGTAAGATTAATCATGTTACGTCGAATGAAAATGGGAGACGGGACCGNGTCTCCCATTTTCATTCAACGTAACATGATTAATCTGTTACCTGGCGGTGAGGTTCACCACAATCTAAGAGATTTCTATGTTGGTGGAGTGTAGATTCAATAATGGTTGTTATTCATTTGAAAATTCTGTCGGTTCTCTTTTATTCCTGTCTGTCAGTATATTTTACCACACTCGCATTCGTAACCATTTTATATCTTTTTTTCACCTACCATCTAGATACACGCGAGTAGTACCCCCAGTGAAAGGGTGGCGTTAATGATCAACATGACAATAATCTCAACGGCATGGTCCGTAAGAGATTTTGCGAAAGAAATGTGATCGTATCCGAACCCAAAAAGCTTCAGCACGGATGACCACATTTGTAAGTTATACCCCTTGTGGTGAGGAAGTACCCATGGTTTTGAGATTATGTACTCTTGATGGGAATGGTGTGCAGGTTATGAGTGGTAAATGTGGAAGCAGGGGGATGCACTGTGGTCAGCCCATATTCATAAAATGCAGAAGCTCTGGTCGTGAACCTCGCCTGGCCCCACTTTCGTCTGAATGAAGTTATCGCTTACTTAATATTTACGACTTCCATGACCATTACATGACCCACTACGTAATTTCTTTTTAGTCAAATTTAATTCAGAGCACCTTTAAACCCACTGTAAACCTTGACAAAATATTTAATTTTTGTTTAACTAAATGTTTTAAATCTATTTTAGATTAACTTTTATATTAAATGTGTTGAACTCCTAACTTTAATTAATTAATTAAATAAAGATTTTTATTTTTATTTTTCAAATTCCATTTGATTCATTAAGGACATTTTCATGCCAAGACATGGAAAATGTTTTCTCGAACTCGGAAACAACATGTCGCTATAAAAGACTATTTACTTTTGTGTGATGTAAGTTCTTAAGAAATATGTCCATGCAATTATTTAATGATGAAGGACGTCTATGGAACATTATTTTAAAAATCATCAAAATATGCCGTTCCTTTCCTTAGAATAATTTTTATTTTCTGTGAATTGTGTAATGAATAGTGTCAGCATCTCCCAACATTTGAATCCAAACTGTATGCCAGAGTGATAATACTGTATGAAAGTTGATAATCACAGTAATGACACATTTACTGACTAAAGTATAAATAATACTAATGAGAAAAATAACAATTACTACAATGATGATCGTTCTACAGACTTTCTTTGCTGGAAGTAAATAATTTCATCGGCTAAAATCAAACTATTTTTTAAAAATAGTTTAACAATTTTGTCGACAAAAAAACCAACGCATGTATTTTAGTCTCTATGAGTTACTGTTTATTTCATTGAGAGTGTATATGACTACTACATTCGCCCATGAGGTGTATCACAGCTTCATTCGTTTCCTGAGTTCCGCCATATATAGTAAATATTTAAAAAAGTGCAGTCTACTTGAAATTTGAGTGAAAACTTTCGGGTATATTAAAAATAATAAATGCGAATAGTGTTTTTAAAGATCAGTACCTTTTTCAAAATTAAAATCTTGAGAGAAGAGATGCTGAAAGAAATACATGACTTGCCCAGCAATGCCGTTGCGCATCCGCAGTCACCAAGCGACGTGGCTGACGTAAGAGTTTCGTAGGGTGTCTGCAGAGGAGCCGAGGTAATGTAAGGGGAATGAAGTAGAGGATAGCGGCGACAGGGAAGCGCCTGGCTGTTGCCGCCAGGTGCGCGGAAACTTGCTATGAATAATGAAAGTTCCGAGTCTGCTCCTGCTGCGTAGGCTGCAGGCTGAACACACGTCTTCCCTGACCTGCTTCTTCAGACGCAACGGAAGAAGTTGCTGCTATCGGCGCGGAAAGATATCAACATTTACGAGCGGTACAGCCTCTACTGTCTAACTCCGTTTCTTCCCTCAAAAACGTTGTCGACAGAAATATTTTTCAGGAAACATCAACAACAATAATCCATACTAATGTATGTATGTATCTCGTTTCGGCCAGATAAGGACCACGAATGACGAGCGCCAGTAAGGTTGTCATTGTGTGAGTTTACTTACTGGACACATCGTGAATTTTGCCGAGATCGGAGGAACAGCGTCTAGATAAGATCCAAATTGCTGTATCCAAGTATTACAACTGCGGTTGTAAGTCGCAGAGGGCGGTTGTTAGCTGAAGAGGATGAACTTTTCATACATTACAGCTATTTAAATTGAGACAACCCATACTAATATGTCAAGGCTAAATGTAAAAGTGTATCTGTCTGTTGGATACATTTTTACGACTAAACAAATGGACTGTTCTTGATGAAGTTCGACTAGGATATAGTTAAATCTTCAGGAAGAACATAGGCTAACTTTTATTTTTTTTAAGTGTGAAAAAGATATAGAAAATGATTTGATCGCTAAATATCGATGAAATCGGGAAAAAGAGTGGTGTATACGTTTATGCTGTGGTTTTGAATTTTATTTATTAAGTGTCAGGCAAATTTATGCACATAGAAGAATGAGTTTTATGTAATATCAGCTAATAAACATTACAATACGTTTGAAGTTAACTAATTATTTCTAATAATTATGTCAAATAACGTGTTTACGCAGGTTGAAACGAGGACTGTTTCACGTAATGTAAGCCCGGGTTGTATGGATTATATGGGAAAACTAGTTGGAAAGTATTCTGCGATCTGCGAAATGTCACAGCCTTTTACCTTTTTATCACTTTTGTTCTGAAACATACATATTTTGTTCATCTCCCACAATCAAATTTCGTTTTAAAAGAATTTCACGATGGATCGCGTTGGAATTTTTTCGAGAAATCGAAATACTCTAATAACTTTCTAACCACTCAATTCTGAAATTCATTGTGTTTGATAACAAATTTTTTGTGTTATTTAAATGTGTTTAAAAATGACATTTTATTGATCAAAATATTGTAACTCAGTAATAATTTAATTCACGGGTAATATTTTATGCGGGTAATATTTTTGAAGGAAATTTCGTTTGAAGTAGAAAGGTCAAGCACTCGAGATTCGAATAACTTCTTTATTACTATTTCAAGTATAGAAAAATTCAGTCAACATAATATTTCGAAGTCAGTAAAACATTGAATATCGTAGTAAGAAACAACATGTCAAATAACTTAAATTCACTTGTTATTTACATAAAACATATGTTTCTTATGTGTATTACATGTTATACATGTTTTTATGTATGTTCCGTTATTTTCCCTCTATTTATTTTAATAGACTTGATTCGCTTGCTTAGGGTTTTTATGTAATCTAAGACCCCACCAAATTTTTTGATGGATTTCACCCCCAAACTCTCTTTGAGATTTCACCCTATCGTAGCTCGAAGTGGAGGTTTGAAGATCGAATCTTGTCCCAGGCATCTTCTAAGACGTCTATCTTGTATCTTGGAAAAAAACATCTAATGTTTTAAGCTTAAATATTAGATGGAGGATGATGAACTATTGTAATATAGTTTTTATTTGCAATCTAATGATTTCTCACGGGTCAAACGTGTCAATTGCCTATTTCTTATGCGATACATTATTTTTTATTGTAATTTCTCCGTGCTTCGTGTTTTACAGATTTTTAGTCTTGCATCTAGACATAAATAATTATTACGAAACTTTTCATTTGTTTAAAAATACCCCGTATATTCCTATATGTGTTATTAATTGGTTCTTACACTTTAATCTAAACATTGATTGCACGTGTCGTCTGGGTTGTACGTCACGCTGCTGTCGGGTTTGCTCTTTCTAAAATTTTAATATCCATTAAGCGCCTGCGGTAAGTGGAGTAGCCGTCAAACCACAGGGTGAGACGTTCTAACTCGATTCTGCACCTACCTCCTCTAAGAAATGCCTTCCATTATCTTAGAGCACGTCTCGTATGTCATGTTCTTCCATCATTTCCTCCTTTTTCACATCGTGCGTTTACTCATATTATTATTAGTAAGTTTTATTTCTTTCATACCTTATTAAGATTTTTTCTGTTTTAAGTAAAAGTAAAATTTGTGTCAGTTTCATCCGTTAAATTATTTGTGATATCCTTGTTATTGCATGATTGCTTATAAGAATTGAATACAAAATTATATTTTAATATTGTTGTCTCTTAAGCATTTTAAAAATGTTTTCGTCGAATATAACAGGAACCACTCGCTGTCAATACTTCTTTGAGAAGTATAGATGCTCAAAATCAGAAGGTTAAACTAGCTACAAAGCACATAATCACACAAATCAACTTAACATTAAATTACTTTAAATAGCGGACTCACTAGTAAATAATTTAGTATATTTTAATGTGTCCAAAGGATTAAGGGAAATATTATAATTTATTATAATATATGTAATCAGTTTCAGAGTAGATAGTATTAAGATGATAGATAAATTATTATATTATTATAATAAATGATAAACTAATAGCATTATTAAATATGTTTAATTTTGAATTATTTTAAAATTAGGAAATGATGCTGTTTGTACTTCTATCATTTTACATATATGAACAGACGAAATAACTTTGCCTCTCTCCATATTTTTATTGCAATGTTTAATCAAATTGAGATTTTGGAAATTGTAACGAAAGATATAACCTATGATATTTCTGGACACACAGTTTACAATTCATTTCCGTACTAAATGGAAAACTGAAATGGAAGCATTATGGATTTCCATGTTTCAGAATTTTGTTTATCTCTAAGTATAGTAGTAGTATACCGGAAAATACATTTTGTCTAATTATATGTTCGATTCACTTTGTCGTTTATAGTTACTAGCATCTTGGAAAGAAAATGGAAGAGTTAGCAATGTAGGGGTTGTTGAGGTGGAGTGGGGTTGAAAATGTAGAATATATTATTTTTTATTAATCTAGCATATCTCTGTATTCATTTTGTAGTGATATTTTGTTTCAATTGCCTATTGTTAGTAGGCTATTGTAGTAGGTGGGCTACTTAGCTGGGTTTACCAACAACTTGCCCAGGTGGAGGGGTTAGTAGGAGTTGTTAGAAACAGTTATTGATAGTGGGAGGAAGTGGATGGAGAAAGGAGGGTTCGCTTTTCAGTAGTCACTGCTATATGAACTAATACATTTATGTCAAAAGTTTAGTTGATGTTGAAGGGCCACGTTGAAGCGAATGGCTTGTGACCGAAAGCGTGGCTCCACATGAGCACGTGGTTGCTTGACCATAAAATCGTCTCGTGGCTGACTAATTGGGAAGAGGCCAACGAGAGACGCTTGGTACCTATTTGATTTGGAGAGAAGTCTTCTTCTCGAGAACCAGATGAGAAATGGGCGAGTCAAGCTAGTAACAATGAACGTCTGCAGTCGAAACATTCTTTTTGCGCCGCCACGCATCTCGCGCCAAAGCCTGACGTCACAGTCGATCACGCATCGAACTAAAGATTGTCCAGCAAGTCGAGTGGACATGACACTAGACGAATTTTGGTATAGTTCTGGCAAGGAAACATTAAACAATAAAAGTTCTTGTGCATTTCTTGATGATTTAAGGTTTGTTTAACAACACAATTTTCACCCTCTTCGTCTCCCTTTCTTTAACTAAGGCGTAATTTTTTAATAAACCAATGAGATTTCAGGAAATAATCCACAGAAGCTCAACTATCGAGAAATGTCACTCATATACATAAAAGAGCGTTTACTCCACGGACTATTCGCTTGATCTATGTTGCTTGTTGTGGCCGAATATGAAACAGTATCCTCTCTTCGGTGCGTTGAATATGTTCTTACGTTTATTCCATCGTTAAATAGGATGTAGCTATAAATGAACTGGAAAAGGCGGAAAAAGTATTTTAATTGGCAAATATTCTCAGCAAATTTTTAAGTTAATTTAAGTGACTCTCATATTCTGGTTATAATTGGTTTTTCTCAGTTCGAGTAATTTTCCGTTTGTTATTACTCATGCATTGCATATTTCCTTCAAAATTGCATTTTTTTAAAATACGGAACAGGAAAACAGTAAAGTACCTAATATAAATCTTATTTTGAAAATTATTTCAATTGTTTTAATTATAAAATTTGTGTTGCTCTATCGCAGACTGTTATTATTAGCATGAATTATTAAAAGAGCAATACGAAAATGAATTGGTAATGAAACCTATTTACACGAGATTAGTACTTGCCACCGGTATACGGAACGGGCGCTTGTCACTCGTACTTGTATCCACGTGTAATCAGACACGACTAGTACTTAGTATTAGCAAGCAGGAGAGTGAAAGTGGAATAGAAAGCCATCTTGTTAACTGAGCGGCAAGAAGCTCCCCCACCACGATTTTATTCCACCCACCATAACTTCACTTGTTTCTTGGCGCATCATCTAGCGATGTGCGTGTGTGAACAGCCGTGCAAGAGATTAGAGACAAGCAAAATTATCAGTTTTATAGTTCTAAATAAATCAATAAAGTTTAGAATTGTTGTTGTAAAAAAGCAGTATCAAACTGCTTAATGGCTACGTGGAGGAAAATGAAATTAATTAATTCGGTTATAAACTTCATTGATTTCGACTGCTGAGTTTTAAAAGAGTATTACTTCTGGATTGACTTAAAATAATTTTTATTGACTAGCCATTGTGTTCACGAGTTTTAATTCAAATGTGTATGTGTACTCTTAGAATGGCTAATTTGGGCTTCTACCAGCAATAATGTGCATTGGATATGAATAAACTTGTCTTTGACTTTTTATTTAATATTTGATCGTCTAAGTAATACCGTGTAGTATATATAATATACCAAATGCTCGAAGTGAAATACACAGATATCTGTGATTGGGTTCTGGTTAAAATTGTTCTGCGAAGAACATACAAACTAAAACATTAACCTAAAATAATAAGTTTGTCTAGTGAAAATTATCTTACATAATATTTTATACATCATTACTATACATATTTTATACATCTTCCAATTTTTTAGTCCGTAGTCAATAGTTTTAATTTTGTTTTATTATTTAAAGCTTTAAATCTACAGGAAGTTTATTTAAATTTTACTCAGAAACAACGCTACAGCGACGCGCCATGTTGATTTCTGCCTACTAATTCATTTCACAAACACCATCGTGTACACGTCACTAAGTCTTCCTATTAACCATGATAAGTGCCAGTAACAAGAACTAAGCTCGTGTGAACATGCCATAAGAAGAACACAGAAACATAGGTGACAATATTCCCCCAGAATGGATACAATGTTAATTAAATGCTAATTTCATAATCTCGTTTAAAATGATTCAGATAATATAATTCTTCTATGTTCCTTCCACCATTCCCATTGGTCGTTTCCGGGTGCTGAAGGTTTTACATTTTCCCGTCATAAAAATTTAAATTTCTCTTGCATAAACTCTTATAAATGTCCATTGTCATGTTTGAACAAAATACTTCGATTTTCTTTATTGCTTTACAAATTGTAAGTGGCATGATAAAGGATTTATTGGTTGTAAATTTTAGATAATCAGTAGTAGTTCTTACATCTCAATCAGAACATAGTTCAGTCCTTCTTGATTCCTCCGTGTCTTCTTATTTCTCGTGAAGTTATCTTAGCGTGTCGGGGAATGCTAACCATTTCCGCTCGGGGAAGACTCTCTTCGTATAGCGCTGGCGGCGAATGTTTCCCATGCGTACTCCAGAGTAGTTTGTGGACGCTGCTTAATTTCATTGCGACTTCAGATTGTATCAGACTAATTTAAATTTTCACACGTTTGAAAGTTGATTTCTGTTTTTAAATTCAGGACAAAGAACTCTTGCCAGAACAAACTACATGAACTTTGTTTTATTCTACGACATTTTCACTATTCTATAAGAATTTATAGACAAGGGATTACTTCATTATTCCAAAATTATAGTTTTTTTTTAGTAGTGAGTGAATGAAAAATTACCCAACTAGTTATGAACGAGATATGAGATATTTTTATGGCGTATATTTTATTTGTCTTCGGAATACTCGAGTTCTTGTTATATCAGTGAAACACTGGCGCATTGTAAATTATTTTTCGAAGTTAAACTTTTTAAAATTTCATAAGGTACGAAATACTGTGGGGTTATCTTATAAAGTATAAAGGACAATTAACGCCCACTTTTAAATAACGCTGTCCCTACAGAAAACATACTTTTACTTGCATGATTTGCATCACGATCCACGCATAGTACACACCCATTGGAGCGCAAAATTGTAACTAGCGCGAAAGCAAGTCGCTCGTACCACGCTATTGCCAGTGACGTGCCGAAAACCGCAGTGACGGACGTCGATTTTTTAAAAATTGTTCCGACATATTTGTTAGTTTCTTCTTTTGCTGTAATTTTTGTAAACTTTCATATTTGTGTTATAATGTAGGTTACGACCCTTCACATTTCGTTTATATTTTAAACTTATACATGTAATTTAGTATAAAAACTTCGAAATGGTTAATAACTCCCATTCAGATGCCGTAAAATGAGGGTTGGGCGCTATCATCCTACATGCGGGCGTAATGATCCACGGCAAAAATGTTCATAATTATGGGTTATAAAAATTAAACTTCTTTTCTCTATTGTGTAAAACAAAAACTGAAGATAAAATCACCAGAACTCATTTTAGTCGTTAAAAGAAAATCCTTACTTAAGTACTACAACCGTCATCAATGGTATATTTACGTCATTGCCCACAACCGTTTGATTAAGCCCGTTGTAAGTAAAGAAAAATTACTTTTTGTAAAAGAAGAAAATATTCTAATAATTTTTATAAATTAAAATGTCTTAACTGAAAAAAACATTATTACAACAGAAGTTACAAGTTAACTTACGTGTGTGAAGAAGTTTGATTTTTTATGATAAATTTTTATTTGTTAAATTTCTCTTGTATACTAATTAAGAAATCTCATCAACGTTTTATGAACACCTACGTATCCGCTGATGGAAAAAACTTGATCATGTGAACTCCAGGTCTCCAGTACTCCGACAATATCAAATTCTCTCAGATAATCTGCAACATCCGGCATATCTAATTTACCCCTAAGTCCCTATACATTCCGAGAAATAACTTTTATCTCCTTTCCAGATAGCTGTCTATCACCACCTCCCCTCCCTCGGCTGCTGTCCCTACAGATGCAGGATCGGACTTCGTTTCGACTTTGCGGGATTACGTCGCGATTCCTGACGCTCCGTCTCGTCCGACTTTGTCCTCTGCGCGCCATTGCTCTACGTGTGGGAGAATCCGCCGCTCGTGGCCGATCCTGCCTCGGCGCCTCATGTCCCAGCCGGCTCCAGTCATCCCCATTCCTACGCGTTGTCTCGTCGAGCTGCACGAGAAACGCCTTGTCCATCACCTTCCCGTTGTTCACCAGCTTAAGGCGGCTCCACACATTCGCTATTCGGCGAACTCCGAGCAACCGAACAGCGAATCCCGAGCAACAGCGACTTGCTCGGGGTATTTCTCGAATATTTGCCTATTGGTGAGCACAGTGATCCAGACACGAGTAATTTGCCGAGCACGTGCTCTCTCTGGGAACGACGAATATTCGTGTTAATGATTAGAGGTTATGGAGAATGAATCTGAAGTAATCACACATTCTGCAGCGTATGTAATTGTGTCTTGTGAAATGTTGTTAAGTAAATGGGTCTTATCTAATTGTAATTCAACCAATGAAATTAATTTTTATTCCACATGGATTTAGCTATGGTAATCGGTAATCTCGAATTTAAGATCCTTATAATCATTATGGTTTTTATCCACTCAAACAGAATCAATGTTATATAACTATCTTAATATGTGTCTCAACATTCCACTCTATTTATTTATTCCAATATCTTTCATTACATTGAAGTGTTATATTTTTATTATCACAGTATTTTTTATTTTCACATTTTTTATTTTCTGAACATTTCGTGTACAGGAAATATATGCTAATACTACTACAAAAATAGATAATGCTAATAACGTCAATACACGTTCAATACTGAACTTTAGGACGCTTAATAAAAGTAAAATAAAGTGAATAAAAATGTTTCCGGTTTAAATGTCATCAAATAAACTTTATAGTCAAAAAGCAGTTGCAAACTGCGTATGAACACGGAGATAATAAATGAAGTTTCTCTATCACTACTTTATTACTTCAAATTTCTCTATTTTATCACTTCTAAAAAAACATTACTTTGTACGATGAAGACAAAAATTACGAATAATTAGTTTTTTCAGCGATTACTTACTCAAAATAACTTGAAAGCGTATTACTCGTATACTCGCGATCCTTGGTATTCTTAAAAGCACAATATGTGGACAGTACCGCGAACAGGTCATTCGTGAACATTCGCCTATGCTTCCTTTGATGTGTCTCAAAAGACCGACAAGCTGCGGGAAAAGGCGAGCACCGGTGTTCGTGATGCGACCAATAGCGAGCAACTCATCCACACTAGTCGCTATTCGGCGAGCAGTTGCTCGGAGTTCGCCGAATAGAATGTGTGGAGTCGCCTTTATCGAAGCGGATGACGGCATGGTAGCCTTGCCTCCTCGCCTCGATTATGTGGCGTCTCAGGAAGCAGAGTTCCTCCCGTATCCGTGCGCTAATACTTTCCTCCACCCGCACTCTTGACTCCCGTCGCTTCCATGCTTCCCTCAAGATAGCCTATCTTTATAGAAGACAAACTTACCTGCATTGGGTCTCTTCCCTCTTCTGCTGCCCACTCTATGTGCCCTCTCGATATCACGGCGCCCCAACTCTATGTTCAATTCATCTTTCAGCAGCGTCCTAATTTTAATCTCTGTAGCCTCCCATAACTCCCACGCGTCCTCTTCGATACTATAAAAAACTAAATTATTTCTTCTGGATTGGTTTTCCAGGTAATCTAATCTAGTTTCTAGTGTCATGAGTCGTTCTTCAAAACCGTTCGTCTGTACCCTTTCAGCCTCCGCGAAACTCCGCTCGGCCGTCACTTACCTCTTTCCTCATTTTGGCGATCGCAGCAAGCGCGGCGTCCATTTCCACGAGAAAAGCGCTGGTTAAGTAGGAAGCTCAAAAGTTCGGAGATCTCCGCGGTACGTCCTTTCACTTCGAGTGCTCAACGACTCAACAGAGACTGTTGTCTCTATTCGTAAGCAGCATGGCCTGTCATTAGCCTGTATTCACAAGACGTTGACGACAATGGCGGACAGGATGAAAATTACGAAAAATAAATAAAAAATATTTTCGGAATAATCACTGTAAAAATATTGGAAATGAAAATTATCATTCTTATATATCTATTAATTATTTTACAAATTAAAAAACTTGATACTACTTGTTTCATAACATACTAGATATTTAATTCATAAATTAATTATTTCTCTTTGTGAGATCGATAAGATTAAAAAATAAATTTTAGGAAAACGATTGAGGCATACTTCATATTGATGTCTCAATCGATATATAAGTCATAAGAACCTTTAATTTGCATCATAAGATGTAAATGTTGAGCAGAACTCTTAAGAAGAAAGAAAATGAAACTGCCTCGTAAAAAATTAAATTAGTTAAACTGCCTAAGTGAATTTATTATTTTTATCTATGATTAAGAGTATAACCTAAATAGAAAACAATTGCAATGTTCAAACCAAGTGCTAACCAGAGGCATGATGTCTTAGAAAAAATATTGATGACGCTCTGGCGACACCTCGGAGTACGTTAGCAGAAAAATGTGTTGAGAAGTAAGGATAATGAAAGACTCCTGTAACTCTGGGAAAGTTTTAATAACTTAGTATTGTTGAAATAGCAGAAGCTTCATGCACTCCAGATGTGTTACGACCTGTAGATGTAAATAATGAAAGATTTACTCTCCTTCTCCTCCTCTCTTTTTTTTCTCTTCGTGCTTTTATTTTCCATGTTCTTTGGGATCAGCCTTTCCAATGTTGTTCCAACAAAATGAAGGATCTTTCAGTTTTGTAAAAAGTTCTTCTGAAACTTTGATCACGTAAGAAGAACTTGGTGAACGTTAAGAGTAAATCGCTCGTATTCTTTTACGAAACTTCATTCTTCTCCTTTATAAAAATCAGTTTTGTGCATATATTCATTTTCCACGTTTATATTTCCCTCCACTTTTTATTTTCTCAAATAATAATAATAATAATAATCAATGTTTTATTTTGATTGACATGATTAGGGTCATTAGACCCTCTATTACACCCAACCAACAATCATATACATACATACCAATGGAATGAAATAAATACAATAAAATAAGATAAGAGACAAAAAATAATCATACATAATACATAAAATAAAAATACGTGAAATTATAAAACAAACAGAAAAGAAATCACATAATCTCATTGAAGATGATAATTAAATTAATTAGAAAGAAATACAACTTTGACACAAGTCTCTCCGAACGTAATAGGACTCGACAATGATCTGACGTTCTCAGGTAACAGATTCCACTCTCGGGTTGCTGAAACGGAAAAAGGGTGAGAAGAGACATTAGTGAAGAATGAGAAGAGATACGAGGGTTCAGCCGTTGACACAATACGTTAAGGGAGACAAAGCATATGCAATTTCCGTCTTTCATGAAGCCGAGGCCTGGCTAGTTGTTCATCATAGGGTGACACATGGTCAAAGTACTTCAGATTGCTCGTGAATCTCACGCAGGCATTTTGGGCGACCTGAAGTTTGTTTGCTAAGCCTGAACCTAGGTCGCAGAAAACTACACCACAGTAATCTAGATAGGACATAACGAGACTGTTTATTAATTTTCTTTTCTTTTCTTCGGGGAGAAATTTTTTTAATTTACACAGTGTGTCTTTGAAAAAACTTTTTGAGAGGATATAGTTTGTTCTGACTACGACAATGTTTCGTCCATAATTACCTGTGGTTCCTTACCGTTGACGAGAACGGTATGGTTATTTCATTCAATTCTATCTGTGGTAATTTATCCTTGTTTACTTTTCGTAAAAGTTTAGGGTATCTTTATAATATTACCTGAGATTTTTCGTGACATAGTTTCAGTCCACAATTTTCTGCCCAATAAGATACAAATTCTAATTCTTTATTAATATTAACTATTGCAATGGTTGCTTCGTCTGGATTAAATTGGATGTATAGTAGTAGATCGTCTGCATACAAGTGATGAGAGGTATGATTAAGGGTTGTCGCTACGTCGTTTATGTACATAAAAAAAGAGTAATGGTCCCAAAATAGAGCCCTGCGGGACACCTACAATTAACGATCTCCAATAGGATCGATTTTCTCCGTGTGAAACACAAGATTTACGATTACTAAGATATGAAGAGACCCATTTTAAAACGCAGGAAGAAAAATGAAAGGTATGTAGCTTGGATATAAGTATGTTTATGTCAACGTTGTCAAAGGCCTTGCTGAAGTCTAATAAAACTAAAATGGTCAATATTTTTCTGTCCATTGCTCGTCTTATATCGTTACTTTTAGCAAGACAAGTTTGCGTACCGTGGCCTCTTCGAAAACCTGACTTATATCTGTCAAGTAGTTCGTGATCTTTCAAGTGGTCGCATATCTGTTGGTGAGCAAGAATTTCAAGTTCTTTTGAGATAGTGGGCAAGATGCTAATGGGTCGGTAGTCTGAAGCAGTTGTTGGGAGATTCTCTTTAGGTAAAGGTTGGATAATGGAACTTTTCCACTGAGAACGATATAAAAGATTGTAAGGAACAGTTAAATATGTCAGATACGGTAATAAAATGTGTTACAACGGGTTAATCATTCTAATGTCAATGAGATCTGAGCTAATTGCATTTATTTTTATTCTTTTGATGGATTTATGTACTTCTGCAGGAGTTACATGCCTGAAAATTAATTAGTTTATGTCTCGCTCTGTACAAAAGTTGTCATGAGCTTGTCGCACATTCACATCAGTAGATATACCTAAACATGGAGAAATAAAATGCTCATGCAATAAGTCGAGTCTAATATTTATATCACGACTGTCCATTTTCTTTTTCTTGATTCCTAATGCCCATACAGTCTTTCACAATTCCCCTATATTTGTTTCCTGTCTCATTATTTGGCAAAATGTCGAAGTTTTGCATTACGAATCATCTGCTTCACTCTGTTTCGAAAGATCTTGTAATCCGTAAAACGTGATTCAGTTCTGTCTCGTTTAAGTTGTCTGTGCGCTGCATCTCGTTGGGTCATGAGCTGTCTAATGTCATCAGTAAGCTAAGGAGCTGGTAGTCGTGTCACGCGTCGTCTGTTAGGAGGTGCATGACAGTCATATAGATCTTCTAGTAGATCATTTAGCATTTTTACCTTGTCATCGATAGTGTCTCAATAAATTATATCTTGCCGTATGTAAACGTCATTGCGGATTCCTCTAATTGTTGGATATCTATTTGTTTCAGATTTCTAAAAGTTACATACGTTGTCTCTCGAGTCGGGGGGGCAAAGTGAGTATGATGCGTATATTAAATCATGGGCTGAGATTCCTGGCACAGGAGTTTGTCCAAATGTCAGAATACGGTCTGGATTATTAGTTACATTAAGGTCAAGTAGTGTGCGTGATGAAGATGTGTGATGAGTCGAAGAGACAAGAATGATTGTTATCTTGCACATACGCAACATGTCAGTGAGTTGTCTGGTTTCACGTGTGTCAGTGGCCAAAATAATTGTACTGTCTCCCTTTAAAATAGTATGAGGATAGTCAGGTAGAAGTGACTGCAGATTAGTTTGTAAAAGAATCAAGTTGCCTTCTTTATTGGTTTATACACCACACATATAAGACATTTAGTTCTTAACATATTTATCTCAAAGAACATGAATTACTGTCTTTTTTCATACTCTCCAGGTGATTTACACATAAATTTGGGACGAAGTTCACAAGAGACAAATGCGACCACTCCTCCGCCTCCCCTCCCGATTCTGTCGTTACGGAGTAGTATGAAGTTATCAATATCAACGAGACTGGAAGAATGATTTTCTTTTAGCCAAGTTTCAGAAAAGAGAATTACGTCAAAAGAAGACAAGAAGAGTGAGTGAATATATGCAGTATACAGAAATTATTTCAATCGCGAAAATAATCGATTGAGAGATTTTGTTGGGAAAATCCGGTTTTAGTGTCTTGGATACCGAAAAAATTTCTTGCAATTGCATGACGCCCATCGATTCGTTTGTCAATCTGCGCATAGATTTTGGTGAACGAATGAATCAATTTCATCTATATTTAGCGTAGTAACTGCTTGATGTCTATGGACGAACTGTTTCTTTTAAACTTTAATATAAATTTGCCTCATATGAATATCAAAGTACATTTTGGAACATTTATCTATAAATGCTCCAAATTTTTTCTTAAAATTTTCTGTATATGAAGTTTAGTTAATGTGTATTGCATCTGCATAAGACGGATTTAGCACAAAAGATTGGTACAGACGTAGGAAAATAATATCTCTCAGCTACACTATTCCAAGATACTGAAAAACTATTTAGCAGTGTAAATGTACCAAGCAGAGGTTTTAATAAACTAAAATTAAAGATATAATACCGATAAAAGGTAAAGAAGAACGGGAAACACAGTTGAGATACATAATTGCACGATCGTGTGCCTACAATGAAATTACGTTTACGTAATATTACAAATATGAGAAGTCTTCAGTTTGCTGAGATTCCAAAAACAACAACAACAACAAGAAACAACTAGTTTAAGATATTATTGAAGGGGTAATAATTACATAGTTGAGTAAATGTTATTTGAATTAACCAGGTAGGTTCAAAGGGTGCTTTCAAGAAAATTTCGGTTTTAACACGTGGAATGGTTTTATGGATATTTTAGAAATTTGATGACATTTAAATTCTTAAACAATTTCAATCAAATTTATCAACCACAATTTTGAATGACACCAGCCGAATAATATGCAACATTCGGAACTCTGTCTATACGTCAGTATGCAACACAAGTGAACCTAAACGTGTAAAGTTCTCTGTTAGCAATTATACCTACTTAGATTAATACTCTAAGAAGGTGGGACCTCACTGTATAAGTATATTCGTGCATTTCGCCCTTGTTCTAATTGAAAAAAAAGGTGCTTACCCAAATACACAAACCGTTTATTTTACAGATCTTATACGACGTGAACTCCGCTCGGTTGTTTGGAACATTGTACCTCTACTAACCGCGTGACAGGTGTTGCCCCTGCGGGAAACCACGCAGCCTGCGTTCGTCCGATACTACGCGACTTTCCTGTTTTCAATTTTTGATTAGTTTTATATTTTTGAATGACGTAACAGGACATTCGTATTTCTTCCTACGTCATTAACTCTGGTGCGATTCGTGCATTAGTTCTACGGGCTGGCACGATTTGAAAAACTCTTACCTGCCTCTGGTTGTCGAAAGGCACGAATTGAGAAACTTCTTAAATTTTACGCTTCGAGCAAGGCACGATTTGAGAAACTTCTTTACCTGTGCATTTGGGACAATAGAAACTTTTCTTAACCGCGCAGGTTGTCATTTCACTTTGTCCCTACTTGAAAATCAAGAACTTTTGTCTGTCCAGTTCTACCCTTTTGTCGACTGAAAGCAGCAATATTATTGATTCTTATATTGGTCGTGTAATGCACGTTGCCAGCCGGAACCGACGAGGTATGCCGGACCTATGATTCAGAAAGTTTTGTGATAGGGAGCATAGTATTTTGTACCTCAATCTCAAAAGTTACTTTTGTAAACGACATTTATGCAAATTGAGAATGGGATCATAAATTTATCTCTTTAATCATTCATCATCTTTGGTAATTGGCCAAAAATGACGGGAGAAAAAGGAATAATTACAAAAAATGATCTACGATGTTTGACGTCTGCTCTTCTGAATAGAAATAGCGAAAGAAAACAGACGCTCGTTGGCAATGAACTAGCTTACCTGACGATGTCTCGCATTAGAGACAAAACAGTTTTCTACGTTTATATTCCAAATTATTTCTTCAAAATTGTGGTATGTGTATTTATTTTATTAATTTGAGTCAAATCTGTCTGCAAAAAAGGCAGTTCGTTTTCTTTCTCTATTTTTATACAAAATGTTCTACTTCAGAAACAATAAATAGGTTAATTTATAGCTGTAATATGTATTTATAATCTATTGTTCAAATGTATATTACATTAGTCGGCGTGTATTAAAACTAAACTTCGTACTTTTCATTCCAAGGGCTTCTAAGAAAACTTAAAAAAATTGCAATGAGAATAAGAGCACAGAAATTATTTGACCAAACATCGTTCGAATAAGGTACAAAAATGTAAAACCAATTATGTTAGAAAAATGGAGGACGTGATCATAAATTATTTTGTTGCAGAATTCATCGACGGAACGAAATAAGCGACGTATTTCTGCGCTCAGGTAAGTTACACTTTTTCTTTAATTAAAATCAAATTATTTTTTTCATATTACTTCCTCTTTTCCGAAATTTCGTAAAGCAGCATTTTTAATTTTCTCTTACATTGATTACCTATTTTGATTTGTTGAAAAAATTTCGGGGAGAGTCATCTCCCCGCCACAAGAGAGCTTAGATGAGGACCACATTTTTTAACACACCAAACATAAAGGTTCTTCCTATTATTCAGAATTAGACGGGTTCTCCCCAAGTATCAGCCTGTATCAACTTGACACAATTGATGAGAATCAACTTTAAACGACGCCATTACAGTAATCTTAGAACTACGTGTAGCGAATATAAATAAAATGTACAATTATGAATTCAAATTCTTATTTCCTATCAAAAAATCTGAGATCATAGTTTTTGACAGAAAAAGAAAGACTTCTATTTAGTGTCTAATCCCACAGTAAAAAATGACTTTCATTAACCAATAAATGTTTTTTAGTCTCTGAGAACATAGGAACGGAGAAATACTTGATCACTCGCGTGCGAAAGACATGGCTTGTTTTCTATTTCTCTCTCTTTCTGCCGCAATTTTGTGCCCGAGCTATTAGGAACTATCGCTAATAATATCAACTAGACTCGATTAGTGGTTCTATTGGCCGAGAAGTTTACTTTGGATGGATGGTTTGTCAGTGATACATACATCGTTCTCGAGAAGAGTGTACGGGAGAATGCACATCTCAATAGAAGGGGTATGAAGAATGGATGTTCCGTTCGTTGTGCGTGAAAAAGTCTGGTAACAAAGGAAAACAAGACACCATACTGTGGGTTGGGTGGAGGGATGGTGAGGCAGAGTATAGTGAATCGGTGTCAGCATCACATCGATCGGCTGACGAGGCTTAGCTACCTCAGAAATGCGGGTTATCCAGTTGTCGTGTCGCGTGGCGAACCGGCGAAGCGTGTGTAGGGAATTAGCAGGGGAATGGAGAGGAAAGTATGTGCGCGAGTAGGGGTGGGGGAAGACAGACGGTATATTTCTCGTCACAAGTAGTACAAAAATCCTGGAGAAAATATTTGTTGGTGAGGTTTTAATGAGATGCAAATAGGGATCACTTGTACGTACTCCTATCACAGTGTACTTTTGTAGATTGTGTTGCTTCAGTAGTTATGAGGTATTTATGAAATAAAAACAAATTAAAGGGTCTATGATATATTAATGACGAACGTTCCTGAAGATATAACATAAATGAAACAATGTGCAATATTGTTACCCCACAAGCAATGGGTTCAACAAAAAGTGTAACTCATGACCTACAAACTTGCTATGTTCTTGGGCGTGGTACTTATTCCATAATGTAGAAATAACACGATAATCACACACAATTCCCTTCTCCAAAAGTAAAGGAAGTTAATAAGAACGTAATAGCGAGTATGAGAAATATTAAGTTTGTTGGATTAACTAGTTTTTGTTTTTTTACTTTTACGTCATGCGTTTTCGGAAAATTTATACTTAAAATATGTTACATAATAACTTCATAAACATCATTTTAGTTAGTGCTGAAATAGACGCGCAGCCTTTTTTGTGTGTGTGCGCGCGTGGTCATATCACCTAATATTAAATGATGTTAACTTTAAAGTTATTTGTTATTTAAATTTGTTCAATTGTTTATTTTACGTTGTTAATTACTTAGAAATGGTAAATCAATAATTTTAAAAATAGAATGTTTTGAACGCGACACATAGTACTTCACGTTACCTTATTTATACTGATTTAATACAAAGTGTTCGTGAACGATATGTTTCTACATGCATAGTAAACAAAACATCACTAAAATACAGAATATATTAAGAGCTATAAGAAAAAATTACCCATCCGTTAACACCATCTCTGATTAGGGTTGCAAAATCATGTGCAATCATTTTTTCTCTTCGGTGCTTGAACTAAAGAAACCAAAGCCCCTAATATCTTCGTAATTCTTAATCAAGTTGACATCGAAATTAATACTTCTTGCAATCAGTGAAACGGAATCCAAGTGAAGTTATTACTTCTACAATCTATTATGAAAGTGATTCAATGTTGAACTAAAAATGATCAGCTGAATTTAAAAATTTCCTCTTAAATTGAAGCAAACGCAATTCTCTCAAGAGAAGATATTAGATTTGTTTTAATTGTAGTATTCGTAAATAGGAAATGTAGCGTGCTACTTATCTACATGGAACGATAGGAGTTAGGAGTTGGGTGATAGGTTAGTGTTAGTAGGTGGACCGTTTAGTTGGGTTTACCAACATCTTGGTCCACGTGGAGGGGTTAGTAGAAGTGGTTAGTAATAATTCGAGTTATTGATACTACGGGGAGGTGAATAGAGGAAGGAGGGTTCTCTTTTCAGTAGTAACAGCTATATGAACTGGGACATTCAAGAGAAAAGCTATAAATTTTTGTGGCCCCACCGGGAATTGAACCCGGGATTAATTTGATGAAGAGCAAGAACGCTACCATCTGAGCCACCAGAGGGGCTAGGTATTAGTTTAATTACATATTGTAGAATGAGGACGTCAGGCAAATTATGAATGCAATTGGACATAAATTCAATATCATTAAACTTAATTTAGCTTTTACTCAGCTACATTTTTTCTTAAGAATAGAATAAGAGCATCGTTTCGATTTTCAACATACATTTGTACTGCAAAACAAATTTGGAAGAGATCAATTACCAAAATAAATACATTTGTTTACCACATTAAACTGAATACAGTATAAATAAATTGTAATGTGTCCTCTTTGATCAGGGTAGATTCTACAGCATTCTTTCGGTCTTCCATCACGTAACGAGAAGAAAAGTGCGTTATGCGAGGAATACAGGAGCGTTGTCGAAATAACAGGTTACACATAGACCTTGACGTTCGAGGTCATTTCCCACACTATGCACGCCGAGTCCTCTCTCGCGTGAGTAACTACCAAGTTCAACTTCCAAGTTCACCGCCCTCTATAGTGCTTCTGCAGTTTTTGAGTTTCGAGGAGTTTTGGATATTTCAAGTGATTGGTGTAATCGTTGCAGCTTAATTGTCCTTACAATACATAAAAATGGAAGCGAATTTTGATCGAAAGAATCTTACATCAAACTAAAATCTTTTTAGTTCGGGAGGGGGACGATTCTCAAAAAATTGTTTTATACTTAGAGATGGTAATTGATTGTGACAAGAATAATTTCAGTTTGTGCAAAATAAATGGTATCACCCGTGACGCAAAATATATAACATCATCCAATATTTATTAATTGTTTTTACTAAGGGGTTAGTATTTAACCAAATTAATTTTCATTTACATTTTTGCGCTCTTCCAATTAGTCATTTATTCTTTATTCATGGATGTAACACATCAATTAATGCATTTTTAAGAAGATCCAACACAATTGTGAGTTTTCCTCGTTATTGATACAAAATTGAATTTGTATGGAATTAGAAAAAAAACTGCGCTTATAAAATATTGGAAGTGCATGTACTCATAGAGTATCTCATATGGCCATTCATATTGGATGTTGTTTAGTTAAATGAAGTTAGTTTTAAGAAAATGTCAAACCGTGAGATTAGTTAATTTTTTAGATGTTTCAGACTCATTGCGTTTTTCCTGTTTTCATATGGTTCCTATGGAAAAGTATACAACATAGAACCTTTTTCTCTAGAATTAAGAATAAGCCATTTCACTCTCATTGAGGAACTCGAGAGGTGTGCTCGAATGATTTTCTTAATAGCTTATCAATTTCATGGGGTTCGGATGCGCTACATGAGTATCGTTGTTTCTCTCTTTTTTTCTTTCTTTTCTTGATTTCTGCTTTGTGTAATTGGTTATAAGCGGTGCAGATGGTACTGTGATAAAATCAAATAGAAGAATCATGAACCTTACTCAGAATTCAAACCTATGAGTTTCTGTTGACATCTAGGCAAATCATATCAGTACTGCAGTCGAATATATACGGTCGCGTTAGCTAGTTTAAATTTCCTTTCTGGCTTGTAGCTGTCGTCGTTTACGTCTCTATCGGCCGGCAAGAAGGGTTGTAAGAGACTGCCTGCCGATGTATTCCTCAAAGGAAAGAGTCACTTGAAACATATTCACCCAAACGCAGTCATACATGTTCTCTTCTTGAATACTCCACTGTACGCACTGCTTTATATTGTAGCGTAAATAATAGCGCCATTCGTACTTGATGTGGTAGGCCTCAAGAAACTCATTTCCCGGATTTATCAGCTTCAAAAATATTTTCGTAACTTTTCTACTCTAGTTAAAAGAAACAACAATGTAAAAAGTAAAAAATAACAATTAAATGCTCCTTTGTCTATCTTTGCTCTAGTACTCATTTGATATTGTATTCAATACTACTTATTTTAAATTTATTATTTTGCATTCTTTTCTTGGATATTTGATATATTTTTGTAATTATACATTAATGGTAAGATAGGTGTAACTTGTGTTTTTAATAAATCAATAAAAAAGCGCACTCAAAATACCTATGCATTTTTTTGAAGCACAGTACAATTTGTGCTTTCATTTTTCTGAAACAAATGAGACTTGTGTAAGTGGAACATTTTCGTGTAATGGATTCCGAGTCATAAATTAATTAAATGTTGTGTTCCATAACAATATGCAAACTTTTTTCACTTAAATTTGCTTTTTCTTATTTTATTCTATTTACATTCAAAATTCTGGTTATTAAAAGAGAGAACTCTTTTCGAATTGGTTATTTATTGTGTTGAGTATTCGTGTACAATTATAGAAGCACTCTCCTTTATCAAATTCACGTTAAAACCCCGTATGTATTGAAATGTTAATCAAAACATCAGAAATCCGGAGGACTGATTATTTTGTCCGCATGTTGAAAATTCCTTCTCCAGACCCATTTTCACCATGGTCGTTGCTAAGAGCGAGAGAGGTCAAATGAGATAAGCGGTAAAAACATATGATTGCACATAGGAATGCGAAATGTGAAGTGGCGCATGCATAAGATCTGAGACAGAATGTAGTATGTGAGGAAAATTCAGTCCCCGTGACCCATAGTTTTGTATCATCGATAATGGAAAGGCTCTAAGTCTAGAGTGGCAATTAATTGACAATGTTGAGACACCCAACAAGAGGCGATAAAGCGGAAAAAGGTATGTGAAGTGATCCTAATTAATTTGTAATAAAAATGCTTTTGAGTTAATTCTAATATTCTCAAGGCAAACAAATTAACAATAAACGAGGGTATTGCACCCGTAGTACACAGAGTGATTAAGAAAGTCCTTCTAAAATATATCCTATGCGAAACATGTTATGGAAATGTTCTTTTCTAAGATAAATCGGGTGATGAAGTGTAATAATTTGGAGAATTCGAATTTTTTGTAGCTTTTCGTAGCTCCCAATCCATTTTTTAATAGATTTTTCGAGACTCAATTAAATCTGTAATTTACCAACAAAACAGCAGCGTAAGAGCAACGTGAATATCTCTGCGTGTAATTTCATTGATTTGCTTCCGTCATTCATTTCTCCTTCCGTCAAGCAAGAAGTTTTAATAGAAACGTATCTATCTCAATTCAATACTGTATTGAATGTGGTTACATTAGACTATAAGTACAGTTAAGACAATCCTCATGACGTAGTCTGTAATAAGTAAATGGAATGGATTAAGTAAGAGGACTACGTGAAGAGCAAAGAAAATAATATTGGGAAATAAGTAATTCATAAGTAAGTTTTTTTCTATGCCTACGTACAGAGGGTACGTAATACACCATTCAATTTTATCACAAATGCATGGCGTCCCGTGACGTAGTGCCTAGCCTTTTGCCTCTGGTGATGCTGGTTCAAACCCTGTCTAATCAAAGTTGAATTCACGGTGGTGGACGAAGCGGTGTTCGCGGCAGGTTTTCTCGGAGCACTCCCGTTTCCAATGTTATTCATTTCACGACAACATTTACTCATCATTTCACCTCATTTGCATGTCACTCTTATCATCCCCGTTATTAGCCTGAAAATAACGTGTCGTGCGCAACGACCAGGGCACAGAGGAGCCTCAACGCGGTGTCCCCGAAGCAGCAAATGCTGTTAGAAGTCGTCTACTCCAGAAGCAATTCTGACACGATATCATCAGAACTGCACAAGAATTCCCAGGTTTGTAGCATTTAGTAATAATGACGGAAAAAAGATGCGCTTCAATTTTCCGCGACCTCTCCGAGAATGTTGTAGATGTTTAAACATTCGCTGATTTATTACACAGCTATCGTTAGTCCAAATTATAATAAAATATGTTTAATTTTTTCGGGTTTTAATATTATACAGGAAAATAAAAATATTCATTCAAAAATCAAAGTTGTGTCAATATCTCTGCAGCTAAAAAAGTTATAATTAGTTTAAATTCTTCAAATTATTATTCCTATGTCACGAGATATCTTAATGAAAAGCTCACTGCGATAAATGTCTCCATTTAGAATTTATACAAGTTGGACGTTTTTGAATCACCTGTTTTCCGTTTTCACGAATATTTCGGCAAATACCAATGACAACAAGAGTCTAAATTTCTGTTACATCTCTTAATATCATCTGTTGTTTTTAAATGCACTACTGTTAACAGGTACGCAATACAATCGTCCCTAGTTTCGACATAATCATTTTAATATCAAACCTACCACGTGTATTTTTCCTGTGTCGTACACAATGCTCCATATTTCAATTTTGCTATGTGTTACTGAAGTTCAATAATCGAGCAAATACACTGTCGTGAACACATTTAGTCACTTACACGTTACGTTAAATTGTGCGTCAATGTGAAAGTTCAAGAGCCATTTTAGGAGTTTTGATTTCGCAAAGGACCAGGTAAAACCAGAATTTTTCATGGCTTAACAAAATGTATAGGAGACCTTTAAAAATGTATGAATTTGTCGTACAAATTATAAATATTATTATATATCTGTCTTAACTAAGAGTGAAATACTTCATAGGATGCATCAGATTCAATTTAAGACGTATCCTATCGAAGCTAGATAATATTTCAATAACAGTTTACTCCAGCGATAAATAACACTTGACGACCGTTGCTGTTATTATAATATTTTAACCGATGGATTATTGAATAAAAATATTTTTCAACTAATCGTAAAATACTGCCCCTTTTACAATCAGTTACATGTAGCAGCATGCTATACTCAGAACTGCTACATATTGTCATGCTATACTCATGATAACTGCTACATATTAACTCACTTGCATAGATACTACATGTAAACACACGAAAGACATTCTGTGTTCACATCAAGACAAACGGCAGACGTATACGCGTACCGCATGCAAGACAAACAAACGTTTGTTTACTCCAAAGAACAACAAATACCTACACGTTTCTAGTTAAGAAATTATGTTTGCTTAGAATTCACTAGAATGTCAAAGCAAGACTAATTGACAAGAAATAAGAACACGGATGTTAGGGAGATTCGAGAACGGTGACAAAGGACTCACTCGATGAATCAGAAGGTTGTCAAGGTGAAATACGTTTGTTGATCGCAACTAGAAATCATTCTTACTAGAGATCCCATGCGGAGCAGATCTATGTGAAAGTGCTGATCGCTGCGTCAAACCAGCTTACGGATCCCCGAGACGAAATTCCCTCGTCATCCGAGCTCGGATTCAGTAAAACGACTAAAGTGCCAGATTGAACTCTGTGGAGAATTGCTACAACTCCAATTCGCGAATGCTGCAGGTTTACTGCGAAAAACATTGTACTTTCAGGAATGTATGATGTGCCCTGCTGTCGTTGGCACCAAGATAGTTTTCCATGTTTTACGTTACACGTTTTCATTTCTACGAGCATTCAGTTTTCGCTCTATTTTCATAAGAATAAATCTCGTTTTTTCCCTGATCTTTTAACTTATTCACTTTGAAGGGGATTTCGTAGTGGAACAGTTCAGTTGAGAACCAGTGAAGTAACGAAATAAAATCACCCCCGACATAAGTTTTACTCAGTTATCTAAGTCACGTTCATTTGCTAGTTCTCAACCTATAAATGTTAATATATAAATATAAATTAAATCTTTATAATAAAAAATGATAAATTACTATTCATTCCGAAATTTATCAGAATGATATGATTCTTCCCGTCTTGTATTATACGTTTTGCGGAACATCTGTATTTTCCTGAGGGTATCTGATCGAACCTTGAAAACGTTTACTGTTGTTGAATTTTACCTGATATCCTATGTAGAATATGACTGTAGAATATTACTAAGGCATTCATTGGTACATATTTCTTGCAAAATCGATGTAATGTATATTATAGCCGTTGAATCTGCTGTCCCTTCGCGTCCCAATAAAAAAACTGTTCTTACACTTCTCTTCAACAATACTATGCTTCAAATTCCCGAATTGTTGAGGTTTGATCAATATTTTTGTGGGGTTAGTAATACGGGTTTAAGAACAAAGCAAATGTAGATCTCATTGCGTGTTTTATATTGAACAAAATTCGGGAGGGTATGTGTCATACTTAGTTCCTTCCAAGATTTGTTTCTGAAATTCAATCATAAAAATTAAAATATAGTAAATTGAAGGGACAATTCCATTGAAAATATGAATCCAGAGAAAATATTACCGGCAGTCCTGTTATAGATTTTTGTAATTGAAAAATGTTATTTCCTCTCCAACGTACGGCAATTCAATAACAGACGCACGTAAATTACGGTGTATTTTTAGTCACATAGATTTCGGAACAAAATGCTCTGCCCATGACGTCTTCGTTAGCTTTTACGAGTAACATTAATTGCTCATTTTTTATACGATATTATTTTCCTTTCATCTTCTATTCCAATTTAACATTACTTCTCTCTCCTACATCTAATATTAACTATATTTAATAGAAGATACGGAATAATATTAAAGTCATATACCTTTCCAAAATTTTTCACTGAGAAAGTTATCCGAGGGAGGACAGGACTCAAAATTTTAAACACACAAAACTCAAAACTTGACCTACGTCAATCAGGAAAATATATTAAAGCTGTGGCAATTTCATGACACAAAAGACACAATTTTTGCAAAATATATGATTTTTTATCTATTAGGGTAATTGTTTATTCTGTTATCAATAATAGTTCGAGTAACACTGATAATGATAAATAAACACATTCCAGAGATTAGAGGTTATGTGACTCTTAGATGGCTACATATAATTTTTTTTTTCAATATCTTAAACGTTTTTCGTCGTAACAAAGTAGTTTCTATTCAGAATCAAAAATGAACAAAATTCGTTTTGTCGTTAAGCTTTGGTGATAACGATTTGCACGTCTAACATTTCATTTTTGTTTGAAATCATGAAATATAATATCCAAAAGTTTTGATCATTGAAATCTAGCGAGAAAATTTATCACGCACTTACGTTAATGGAGTAAAAATTGTAAATTGATGACTAGTCTCTTGTTGAAGCTATTTATATTCATAAAAGAGTTTCTTATAAATGCTGCTACCATGTACGTAAATACATACATATATGTTTGTGTGTGTGTATGTATTAACCGTAAAAAAAGTTAGACTCCATCACAATCATTCTTCTTCTTATTCGATTACGAATCTTCGTGACCCCACGAACCAAACCACGCCATATTCTTCTGTCCTGCACCACCTCCCGAAGACTCTCCAGTTTGGAATCCATTACTTCTGTGATGGCATTCATCCATCTCATCTTTTGCCGCCCTCTTCTTGTGTCTTCGATCTTCCCCAGCATTAAAGTCTTTTCCAGTTTATCTTATGTTCTCATCTATACCATAGCTTTTACTATGCGGATCTTTGTTGTTTATTTTACATCCCTACTCCTTAAAACATTGTCTAGGTTAGACACTGCCTTCCTACCAAGTAGCAAGCGTCTCTTGATTTCATGGCTTCTGTCACCATTAGCACATCTGGGAGCCGAGGTAATTGAAAATAGAAACTACTTCCACTTTTTCTTCTTCTGCATGCCATGAATTTACAGGTGTATATGCCATAATTTTCGTTTTCTTTACATTTAGCACTAATACAGCTTTTTCACTTTTTTCTTTCACCTACCGTGAGAAGGTCTTTAACCCTTCTTCATTTTCTGCAATCAAGATGGTGTCATCTGCATAAATAAGATTATTTAAAATTTTCCCAGCTATTTTAATTCCAATTTCTTCTTCTTCTAACCAAGCATTTCTCACACGAAAAAAAAAAGTTGAATTGCTCAGCCTAAGTTAGCTGTGATAGCTCACGCGTTGGCTGTCTAGCGGACAGACAGCACCATTAGTTTCCACAGCTTACGTTGTAGCTGCCCTAAATAAGTTTTCGCCTGAACGAGACCATATTTCTAATACTGCGGAAGCTTACGCTGTTTTGTCTGGGAGGAAGAAAGTTACATCAACATCTATAGCTTATAAATTTTGCGCGTAACAGCTCAGCCCCGCTAAAAAATCTGACAGCTACCAGAACTGTTGTTTGTTCTTCGCCGCTCATCTCGTTCGTAGTTGTCGTTAAATGACACTCGGCTGCGCTGCCTTCTATGTATTCGGTTCGTTGAGTCATGACTGAGGCGGTGCAGCCTCAGCAATTGTTTTACGGAGTCAAATCGACCATGGCTTTCGCAACAATGAATAGTTGTATACTTGAGCAAAATTATTCTTTACAACGACTAAACGACTTTGTCCCGACGTTGCGTAGCCCATAATTTGCAGCCTAGACGACGAATATTTGCTGTGTTTTCTTAACGTCGAGATATTTCGAATTTCTGAAGGTTAATGTTGGCGAATACCTAATTATTATTTTATATAAAGATATTTTCAAATGTATTAATCTAATAAGAGAAAATTTCAAGTATATTCATTTGAATACATACAAAATATTTTCTCGGTATTTAAAGATATATTTTTCAAGATTTTAGAGATGATTACAATTTTACGTATGGTACCAATACTATGGTGTCAACTCTTAGACCACACAAGATAATAAAATATCATACTGCAGAAGCTCAATGGTACAATGCTAGCGTTCGCGCATTCAGAGGGAAAGGACCCTGGATCGAATACTGGTGCTGTCGAGTACCTGAAGGCGGACGTCTAAAAAAAAGAACGTTTGCTGTATGCCTGTGATGATACAAGGTAAGACCATGGAGCTGTACTAAAAATGAGTATCGTCAAGAAAATCGAGAAAAAAATATCGAGTTGAAAGCATGCAGATAGTCGACATCGACTCACGTCGAAGCAATATTACATGCTTATTGGTTGGCAACATCATCTACTATAGGTTCCCTTTATTGATTAGCTACATAAGCTGTGAGAGCTAATGCTGTACGCTGTGACACAGAAGGTCGAAAATTCACGTCACAGCAGACGGATGTTAGCTGTGCGAGCACATGTATTGTCTGTCCGGCTGGCAGCCAAATACATCAGCTACCCCAGCTCAGGTATCTTTTTCAGTGCACGTCAAAGACACAGAAAATGTTCTAAGAATCGTATTATTTTTGTCTTCTCAAATACATTTTTTACTTAATCATTACTAAAACTACAGCTTAAATATAAAAACGTATAGTTCTTGGCGTCAGACTCTACCGAAACTCGGAATAAAGCAGTAAATAAATGAACTTTATCAAATTATCCAATGTTCTGCTTTTGATTTGTGGTAGTTTTTTACTTATCCATGATATTTTTTTCATAAATAATGGAAGTGACCTGTCATAACACACGAGAAACGATTAAAATGTCAAACTTGGGTATATCTTACAAGAAGAAATGTTAATCTGACGACAAAAGCAAGGGTAAAATGTCATTTTAAATTATTTTTTACTTTTTTTGATATCAACGTTTTAATTTTCCAGGCTTCAACTGAAATAATTGGTTTAAATACATCAAAAATTGGAACAAAAATAGCATACCCCAAGATATAAATGTAATAAAATTCAATACTTTAAGAGACTGTTAACCAAATTTTTCTATCAAAATGTTATGATAATGAGAAAGATAACGAATAAAATGATTACATTTTCCAATCATAGAAAAAACGTTTCTTATTATGAAGTAGGTATGAGTACAGTATAAAGATATCTGGAATTTTATAGCTCGAGTTATCCTGACAAACGAGTGTCTTATTTTTATTACTTAGTCTGTCGATTTTGATTATAGAAATCCTTTTTAATCAACTTAATTTTGGATATCAACAAAACATTATTTAACAAAATAAAACTGATTTGTTATGGGTGGATGAAACGATTTGAAAAAATACAACTTTTATCATTAGCAATTGCTGATATTATATGTTACGTTCTATTAATTTATTTTACGCTTCTCATTTAGATTCGCTTCGCTTGCTATGTGATTTTATGGCAGTATCCTCGCATCTCGCTAAAGGGTTTCAACCCAAATCGCTCTTTGGGACTCCAAGGGTGTTTATCTACCAGGCTTGTACAATATTGACCAATCCTGGCCAACACCACTTAAATTACAAACCGAAGTCCTGGTTTCATGTCCCCGCAGATAGGCCTTCGAACGCAAAGATCACACAGTGACTCTTAAATTAATAATAGTTTTATATCGCAAACAAAAATTAATAAAAAATTAAAATATAAATAATAGCATTTCTGGGTTTATTGTAAATATGGGTGTCTTATTATTTTATACCTTAAATAACACTGTTTAAATTACTTTTTTACAACGAGAAAAAAATAAAAGTTTGAATTCACATAATTTGTCGAGTAATATCTCAATTAACACGGTAATGACAGATAAACTTTCTCTCTCTTCTATATGTATGCCTTCTAGTGTATTTAAAGCATTGTCTATTTCATGATTTCGATCCATCCTTCTTTGCAATTAAACAAAATTCATTTTTTTACTTGTCTCGATTGGCAAAATGCTTTTAACCATTTTCATCTACACAGAGACAGTATTTAAATATTGGAAAAGTTCTAACTCAAAAATTGCCTACTACAATCATGTAAGCTCTTTGAAGCAGTAGTAAATTTTCTCGTAAAAGATTTTTATTTACTAAACACACACTGAAGTCTTCCAATGACTTGAGTACAGATTTCAAGTCTGTGTTTTTCTTTATAGTGAATGTGCTTGAAATTGTCTCACAGAACTGTTGATTTTTGCAAATACTTCGTCGTTCCTCGGCACTTTCTCGCACGAAAACATTAGTTGATAAATTAGGAGCAACGCCAGGTGTTTTTGTAGGAACAGAACCTTTTCAAAGACGTGGAATCTTCATTCGCCAGTTTCTTCTATGAACTTATGTTTTCTTTTCTATATCACTAGGATGAAATTGAGATCACAGACCTGTAGGCATAGAAGATGTAATTGAAAATCTTTCACAAAAAAAAAACTTAATTTATAATTATATTAAATATGATTAATGAACACGGTTTTACAAATCTTGTATCTGGTATATTTCATGTTAAAATGAAAATTGAATTATAAACGCTGTCTTACTTGGAATATTTGCGTGGGACGAAATCCTTCCGTCTTACTGCTGTTATGCATTTCTGGTTCAATTCATGGCATTATGGAAAGAACCGTATGCCCAAGGTCCATGTTTGTATTTTCCATTACACTCAGACACGCAGCACTTTGTACCATATTGTACTTCTGAAATGAATGATCTGATAATTATGAAATTTAAAAACACAACACTAACAAACATCTATAAAAGACTAAACAACACGCATTTTTATCACAATTCTTAATGAGAGCCTACTGAGTTCGCCATATTACTAATTATTATATCAGTACGAAGGCTTTGTAATTCAGGTGGCGTTGTCCTGGCCCGAGTGTTTCACCCGTTTTCCTCCGGATAGAGGCGGATTTTTATTTAGGCTCTCTAGGTTCTTGTATAGGGGCGACATCTATTGAAATATCACTAAATCTCGAATTTAGTGTTATTCTAATACTTACGATTTATAGACAATATTATCCGAATAATCTGTTATTTGATAATAATGCGTACATCTGAAATAATCGTATTCTTATCAGGAGTGTGCTGAAATGTTAAATCCGCTTCTGCTATAGGGTCCTTCATCGGAATTGAAGGGAACGTCCCTTGCTTGCTTCCGAAGAGTAAATTAGTTCATTGTCCTCCACGTAGTCATACGCAGTTTGTAACTCCTTTTTTGGACAACAAACTTGTTTGTTTATTTTCAGTGTGGCAAAATGTACCCGGTATTCATAAACAATGTTATGCACTCATTGGAGTCAAGGACTAGACGGTGTAATAATTTTTAAAATATTCTAGTTGGTAATAACACTGAATGGCACCACAAACTCTGTACCTTGCAGTTTGCAGATGATATGATTCAGAGGGTGTGCACCGCCAGAAGTCAAGCGCTCCTTCACGAGGAAGCCGATGTCGATATCTGCAGGCTTATGGGTTCGTTCTAATGCCTCTTTGTGGGAACCTCGAATGTGATGCTGACGTGAGAATGCAATTCAAGATGGTCCATGGAGATAAACTTTGTGAGAAAATAAGTATTTTTTTAGTTGTTAACGTGAACGGGAACCAAAACTGTTCCGTCCGTTTTAATCAAGTTCGTCGTACTACTATATTACAACATAACTGTGGTATGACGTCCGAAGGAAAATTAGGACGAACTATTATTTCAGTTAAATTTGTCTTTAGAAAAACATAAAGTTTCTATACTAATGGCTTTAATGGCTTAATGCAAAAAATATTTTTCATTTTCTTCTTATCAACCAAAGTATTTTTTTGAATTCTGAATATGATAAAGTATTTTTAAATATTATTTCTCTTAATTAGTCATCGTGCTTACACGACGAATGGAATTCTGACAATGAAAAGTCAATAAAAATGATATTTTCTATCTTCTGCTATTGCCGTACATTAAATTCATTTCATGATCACTTATCTTCTGTTCACGAATTTAGAAAAAAATATCAACTTTTTACGTAGGATTGAACTCATGATACAACAATCAATCGACATTCTTCAGATGTTCAGCAAACTGATGTTTCTTACTGGAAATTGAAAAATGATTGAGGATAAAAATCTTATTTTATTCCAGAATTAATAATAGATTGTTGTGATTAATAATCCATTTTTAATTTCTCTCGCATGAAATTTTTGAATGTAGTCAAGGAATTTTTCAAATTGAATATTCAACTCATTCAGATATACTCGTACTCTTCTGAAACAACGGTGGATGTATTCTTCGAAAATCATATTGGTAAATAGTTATCAACTATTTCTCATAGGGGAATATGCACATAAAATACTTACGCTGTTGGGACGTTTGTACCGTAGATGAACCTCGGAAAAACAAAACACAGCGATAATATTGCAGAATGTTGCTTTAAATTGTCAATTCAATATAGAACTTTATTCACACATTATGGTATGTTACGCAAATTATTAATATGCTAACTGTCCTATATTAGCCCATATATTAATTACACTAGTAGTTTTATGTCCAACGTATATATTCCACAGTCTCCAATTAGTATAGTACAATCAAAGTGAAACCAAAACATTCAAATAGAAAACCACGCCAAATCATTCAATATCATCCCCTTAGTGAGAGCGAAGAAGTTACACGAAATAGTGCGTCAAGTTTCGGGAGGCGGTGGAAAACGGGAAATTATCCTTTTCAGCGGCTATCTCGAAAACTATGAGGCCTAGCTAAAATATTGTTTACATAAAATTAATTTAAATTAAATTTTCAACAAAATCGGTCCGCCAGTTTTTTAATGGTTTATATATATANTATATATATATATATATATATATAAAATTTATTATCTTATATGCTCATTCGCTCTATGTATCAAAGTGCTTGTTTGTTAGGCAGAACCCCCGGTTTGATTTCCGGGGAACCAGAAACGTTTTTGTTTTGTTTCAGTGTCTAAATTCATATAGCTAAAAGGATGGCAAAGTGACCATCTCTCACTCACTACCTCAGTTCTAATACTTGGAACCGACATTCTAGATTATACCCTAACTCTGTTCCCCAAAAATGTTTCACGACGTGTCTTAGTATGGTACAATTATCTCATATATCCCCAATACAAACATCACGAAAAGTTCTACTCGGTGCCAAGTTGTTCTACGCCTTCCTCTTAGTATGTACTGAAAAGTTACACTACTTACAGCGTCAGATTTCGGCGGAAAAGGGTGGAAAGAGGGTGAATTGTCGTTATCAACATTCGCATCTTCGCAAATATCTCGAAAACTATGAGGCTTAGCGAAATGTTTGTAGAATATCATATTAATTAACATTAAATTCTCAATAAAAATGGTCCCATATATTTTTGTGCAGCAGTCAACATTACAGATATATGAAGGGAGTAAACATTTATTTTTTTACGTACATAAAGAGTTCGTAAGAGTTGATAATTTCCATCCTTTTACGGAAGTCACCTTTTCTCAGAGTGAATTAGCGTTATTGTCCATCGTCCTGTGGTTACTTCAAGCGGAGATACTTTGTCGTTAGTCTTAACACATTAATGTAGTCTTGAATCTCATTTTGCTAAGAATACTTTGCCCATAACATTAAGAAGGTATAATCGAGTAAAATGGGATGTTATTAGGAATCTATCATAATGAAAGTTGATTATGAAAGAGCTGTAACTATGTAACACGGTATATTTTGGACACAATAAAATCGTTGTAAAGTGTTAATTATGATGTGAATTTATTGAACTTATTCGAAGGTTACGTAAATTAAATTGTAAAATCAAGCTGTCACACTGTAATTGTGTGTTTGTGTCAGAGGGGGATAATATCGGGAAGGAAGAATCTCACACGGGGACGTCCTTCCAGAAGGGCGTTACTCCAACATGCCCTGAGAAGGTCGAGAGAACCCTGCAAACCACAGTCACTGTCGTTGACCAGCAAATTCGATTGTTCGAACATACATACGATGTTGGACATCATCGCAAACATTTGAAAATAGTTTCCCCTGGGGTCAATTCGTAAAGACCGGAAGAGATCTCGATTTTTTTTCAACCGATTTCAATACAATCCTTATATGTGTATGTCATCAGATAAAGTAAAATCTCTTTCTCAATTGTCCGGTGACCGATGTGGTGTGAAAAATACTACGCAAAATTTACTACAAATAAAAGTAAACTTCTATCGCTTTCGCGACTTAAAAGTTGGTCTTATTTTATATTTAAGTGTTTTCTCCATAAGATGCGATGTATTTCATCATCAATTATAATAGCAATTGTTTCATTTAAATGACCGATGAGGTATGTTTTTGAAGTTGAAATCACAATAAGCACATGCTACTCTATTTATACCGATTTAAGATATTTTAATGATTTAATTATACCTACGCTAGTTCTACAGAAGGTGCGGTGCTAATAAAGGTAGCACGGTGGACGGCCATGAAGCTCTGGCGAGGCAGTGACTCGTCCCTCCCACGCCTTGTCGCGCTGACAAGTGGCTCATTAACCACTGCGCACTGCTCTCTCGCTCGCCCTGGCTTTAGTCCCTCGATGGCTGACATCAGAGCGACGGCTCTCATGCGGGTGTGTACATCAGAGTGATATACTGTTAGGAGTATATTCGGAGAACTGCTTATACCTCACGACTATGGATTCCCCTAGTCACTTCATTCGATGTGGGAGGATCTTTGAATATGCAGAAGGATGAGTGATACAGTATGTCTCTGATTGTCAGACATTAATTCAGCCAAGTCGTTACTTAATTCATTGTTCATGTTATAGTATATGCTTCCAGTGTCGGCGCCGATGGGTGAGTGGTTACCGTAGTGCACGCAGGTTCAAATCCGATGGACCACGACATGCAGTATGGCTGTACTGCATATAAAAGATTCCTTGAACATCATTGGATGATTTCGGTAAAATTAATTCTCGGCGACATCCACGCAGAGTTCCTGACACCCACCAGATGGCAGTGTAAGGCAGAACGTCAAATTGCGAATATAGTTCCGCCCAACGGGTTCCAACCCAAGAAAAATTGCCACAATGAACGGGAGCCGAGACTCATGCGCTATTATTATTATTATTTGTTTTCTCGGATTATCCGGTTTCTTTTCTTATATGAGGGGCCATTACTTTGGCAAACCTCATACCACGCTATTTCATGTTCAACACAGTGCGAACGATTCTACATGTTTCCAGGATCACAGATTTTTGAACTCTTGGAACTATACCCTTTGGTTCTAGACCAATCTTTTCTGTTGATTTTCTTCAAATTTCTGTTGATCAAACCAGTTGCTGTTATGACAATCGGGATAACATCTACTGACTTCAGCCTGTACATATCTTTATATTCAATCGACAGTGGAGTATATTTAGAAATTTTTTCAGATTCTGCCTTATTGATATTGTGCTCTGATGGATATGACATTAATAAGTAGTGCCGTTTTCTTCTTTATCGTGTACAACAATATCAGGTCTATTGGATGCGACGGTTTTATCCGTATGTATAGGTATATCATAATACAATCTGTTTATTATTATTATTTCCATCTTGTTCACGACTTTCTGTCGGTTTCTTGTGATTGGAGAAGTCAGAGACTCGTCTTCACCTCATTTATGATAATTTTGTTTTGGAGAGAAACATCAAGGAGTTATCATCAAACATCACATGTATAAGAATCGCCGAACTATGTGGCATGTGTTTAGGATAACTGATTTTTGCATGAGTTGGAAGTTTTGTGACTTGAGTTCCAGTTCTTGCAACGATTTGAACAGATTCTTGGGTACTACTCCCATGTTTGACATTATTATTGGGATTACTCTCACTCTATCATATTTCCACATGTCCTTAATTTCGAAGCAAAGGTCAATGTACTTGTAATTTTATTTTTGTATGAGTTCCAGATTATTGTTGTTGGTGATGGCGATTTCTATGAGTACTTCTTTCTCTCTTTTCTTCTTGACTACTATATCTGGTCTATTGTGCTCCAACCTTCTGTCTGTTATGATGGTTCTATCCCTATAAATTTCATAATTTTCATTTTCAAGAATGGTGGATGGTTCATATTGGTAGAAGTTTACCTTATTATTATTATTATTATTATTATATCTAGTTCATTTAGTTCTCTCAACTTGTGTTGGTTTTTCTCTCAGTAGTGGATTATTATATCACGTTCTGCTGGGAGGAAGAATCTATTTCAGGTCCAAGAACTTTCTGGTAATGTGGGCTGATGATAGAAGGACGCTGTGTTACAATCTACTTATTATATTGGTGTTGATTTCGAGTTTTTTAATGGAATCGACTAGGGTAGATAAAATGATAGGCACTATGATCACTTCTTGGACATTCCAAAGTTTTTTCTACTTCAAAGGTTAGTTGTTGATATTTTAATATTTTGTCGTTCTTTGTTTTTTTCTATATTGTTGTATTTGTACAAAAGCACAATATGGAGCACTTCAACCCCGTCTATCTACACCCGCATGCCAGACCACATCTCTTTTTTACAATCAGGTGTCAGTTTTTAATAGACTTGCAGGAGCAGGATCCTGTATGATTCTCATCGCAAATAAGTCCAATTTACCTTTCCTCATCGCCAATCTAGTAAATTCTTGTATATGTTGTTCAATAATAGAACTTTTTGATAGCTTCTGTGACAATGATATTGTATAGCATTTTTCATAGGAGGTAATGGAGGTACATGAAATATAATTTTTGCTGTGGATTTCGTGATCTGTAAATAGAGGAGTTCATCAAATGTAATATTTTCCGTGGAATGTCTATACACTACAATCCAAAAAATCTCCCCAACAACGAAAATCTCTTCAATGTCTTTTCTGTCTTGAATACCTGTGTGACTTGATTCAGTGACTCACAATTTGAAATACTTAATATTCACCCGAGGAGTCAGCGTGGCTCAGTGGGTAGAGCGCTTAGTTGCTGGCTGGATGGGCGGGATTCGGTTCCCGATGAGGTGGGGACACCTCAACAAGCAGACTGACTCCCAGGCCTACTCTGCCTGCTGTAAAAATGAGTACCAGGGTCTATCCTGGGGTCAAACCGGTCGGAGCGAGATACTGACATCTCCTTCTAGTACCGAGGTCAAGAAATTGCGGAGCTCTACTCTCCGCGAACCCCATGGACCCTTCGGGGCATGATGTGGGATAGTTTGACTTTGATTTTTGACTTGAATAACCAGTGTTAATGTGCCCTCATATAAAAATTATATTTTTTCCGCAACTGTCTTTTCATTATACCAATCACTTGGAAAGTATATGTGCTCCACATCCTTCTCTTTTCCAGGTTTCGAAATTTACATTTGGAAGGTACCTCGCCAGGACGGTTAGAATTACGAATAGATCAATTTCTTCTTCGACAATGAAAACAGAATTATATGATGTGTACACAGCTAATGCATTTAACACTAATGTATCTGCATCTTCTGCAACTTGCTTTATCTACAAATTACCTTCAATGAATTTATAACGTAGGATTGATATCAAACGATACTTTTTTTCATTTTAGCAGCATTGTGTCTAATAGATCATCGAATCCTTTCTGTGTTCGTCACACTTTTGTTCGCTGCATGAGTAGGAGATCCTTCAAAAATAACAATTGCATTACTACCATGTTTTTAACATACTGAAGAAAAGTGATGGCAATCACTGCTAAAGATTCATTTTGATGTCATACAACTCTATGAACCTAAAATTATTTCGGAAGAAGAGTCCTTTGAAAATTCTCTTAATTCTATCGTCTACTTTTTCGGATACCATGACGCAGACATACCTTAATTTCTCTGTTATTATTTTAGATGATGCCTAAAATGTCTGAAAACTGATCAGATGACAGTGATGGATAAAGCTTTCGTGAAAACGTGATTTGAACTCGCAGGACACAACACTACCGAATGAATTGAACACACTATCTCTGTTGCATCCTTTAGAGTTTGTAATGTAATAAGAACTCAGTAGCATTTTTTCGTTCAGAGATTGGAGACCTAAATTCCAGAAAGAAAAACTGTTACTGTTTTACTATTGGCAAAGGTAATTCAGTCTATGCTAAGTGGATTCAGCGTAGCTCAGTGGGTAGAGTGCTGAGGTGCTATATGGATGGCCGAGGTCCCATCCCCGTTGAAATGGGAATTATTTATCCCACTTTAACATCCAGACTGACTCCCAGGCCGACTCAGCCTGCTGTAAAATGAGCACAAGTGTCTAACCTATGGTCAAACCGGAGAGAAGTGCTGTACATCTCCTCCTCCTAGTATAGGGGCCAAGAAATAACGGAGCTCTACCCTCTGCGAACCCCTTGGTCACTTTCGGGGGGATAGTTTGACTTCGACTCGACCTTTGCCAGGTTCCCCATGGTTTCATTAAAAGGATTTGAGATCAAAAATATAACATCACGCTCAATTCCAGTGTATCGCATAATAGATAATAAATTTTTTTAAAAACTTTTTTAAGTGGTCAGATTTAAGTCAGCTTGCTGCTCTTCTTCTTGGCCACCAAAAATGATAAGTACAAGAATAATAACTGAAAGACTGAATTCATTACTTTACTCTGGGGAGGAATTTGGGGATCATCCCAGCATTCACCTTAAGAAATAGAGGAAAACCCAGAAAAACCTCAATGTTAATCGGATTTACCTACCCAAATACGAGAAATTTATAACAAATCATTCAAATTACTTAATATACACGTAATACATAACCAAAAAGGACACACGAAATAATCATTCAAATTTTGTAATCTAAGAATTGTATATAAGTTTATCGATTTTAGTATTACAATTTAAGGTAAAGCCTGAACGTTAGCGTCATTTCAAACAGCAAAAAAGTTGATTGATGGGCAGTACGTCGAAGCACTTTTTAATATATGCTTATGGCGTATAAACGTTCCCTAAATACGGTATATTACAAAGCATTAAAATTTCTTAAATTATACCACATAATACATAACCAAGAAGTACACAAGAAACAATCATTCGAATTTTGTAATTTAAGAATTGTATATAAGTTTATCGATTTTAATATTAGAATTTAAGGTAAAGCCTGAACGTTAGCGTCATTTCAAACAGCAAAAAAGTTGATTGATGGGCAGTACGTCGAAGCACTTTTTAATATATGCTTATCGCATATAAACGTTCCCTAAATACGGTATATTACAAAGCATTAAAATTTCTTAAATTATACCACATAATACATAACCAAGAAGTACACAAGAAATAATCAATCGAATTTTGTAATTTAAGAATTGTATATAAGTTTATCGATTTTAATATTAGAATTTAAGGTAAAGCCTGAACGTTAGCGTCATTTCAAACAGCAAAAAAGTTGATTGATGGGCAGTACGTCGAAGCACTTTTTAATATATGCTTATGGCGTATAAACGTTCCGTCGTCGCTTCGTAGTCATTTTTACATCGTGGTTATCCAACCGTATCCTTAGAGATATTCTTGGAGAGCAACGCTGGTGCGCGGGGCTACGATCTATTTAGGAGTGCTGCCTCTAAGAACAACTTCGCTGGAAGACACGCAGCCGGTGCGGCGCGGCGGAGGCGTCAAAGACATCGAGGCGTCTCCGGAAGCTCCTCGAGGCACGTCCTCTTCTGCATAGTGAACTCATGAGGAATTATCGATACTTAGTTAGATTTTTATAAACGAACAGAAAATTTCGATTCAGGTCACTCTTATGATTCTAGTCATGAGTAGGTAGAAGAATAGGCCAGATTATCAGCAAGTCACCCTGGGACCAACTGAGAACAGAGTTTTACGTATTTTCAGTTGAAGGGTAACACAAATACAATTTAAGATATAATCTGGGGAAAATTAATGCTTCAGAAGTTCAATCCGATAAATTAATTTGAGGGTCCTGTGCTGATAAAAACCAACATAATCAAGTGATGAATATTAAATTTAATGTATTTTGCAGATTGTGTTTTGAGAGAAAAGAAAAATAACTTATTAATTTTGGAGCAAATATTTTGTGCTGTGAGTAGAGAAATGAGGACGGTACCGTAATGACTACATTAAACTACAGCGTTAAGGTATAAATGAAATGAAAACAATGTTACGATGGTAGAAAGTAATTAATGTTTTGTTTACGTTATCGATCTTTTATGATAAAATCAAACCGTTTTTACGAACTTGTCTATATAAATGAATTTTAGTGACTTTTCTTAAAATTTCTTGAGTTGTCACTTAAAATCGTGTTTATTCTAGTTTTTAGTGTGGTAATTTCTCTTGAAGTCCTAAACGAATATTTCAATTAAAAAACGTCAACTCGGGATTAAGTTCTTCAATATATATTTTTCTGAGATTTCATTGAATCCAAAAGTCTTCCTAATATCGTATTTTAGTTGAAGATAAAAAACCTTCCCCATTTCAAATGTTACGCCCCGTAAGAGATGGATGACTATAAATAAGGAAATGAGAGTACGAGAGAGAAAAGTAAAGGCTATCTAAGAAGACGTAAATATGGATACTCAAAGTATCGTGATTAGTGTCTGGAGTCCGAGATCAGTTACTCACTTCGCCGTCTGAGGAGTGATTCTAATTAAGTTGCTCTTCCGGACGATGAATGAAAGTGACTCCTCCATTGAAGGGTTCGTGCGTCGTAAGGGCGAGCTTATTACAGCGGTCTGCACCGTCACCCCACCCTCTCCACCACTCATCACCCTACCTCCAGATTATGAAAGCTCCGCGTTGAGAAATGTCGCTGATTACTTCGGTAGCAAACTCATGCAGACTCGCGAAGGATACTCCTCGGGACGCGTCTCATGTTGTCAGTGGGATGATGAGACTAACTCGTTTTCAAGTATCTTTGATACTGTTATGAAATACGACCTTCAAATGAACTCGTTAAATATTTATCAAATCTGGCCTCTTCGAATTTGTAGATTTGACAGATTTAAGTCTTTGATTTGTTCTAACGATCCCTCTAGATAAGTTTCCGAGGAACTTATGGAAATTAATTGCAATTTTTTATCTTGTGCTGAAGAAACAGTTTGCTTTTGCTTTAATATACGATTTTAGATTTCCTCGAATCATATTTGAGAAACGGGCGTGGAAATGCAAAAAAAAAAAAAAAACGCTCTGTAGTTTAGACGAGGAACGTATATCCAAATATAATTTTCTTGCAAGAGCTGAATAAATGAGTTTGATTAACTGATTATTTACAATTGTGTTATAATTTAAAAGTATTGGAAATTTATTACATTAAATAGAAGCAATTATGATTTCAAAAATTTGGAACATCTGTAGTCACATTTGACGAACATAGTAATCGTTTTAAAAGAATTACTAAGTGGTCCGTGGAAATTATAATCTAATATTTTATCACAGGTATTCCAGTATATTACTTTCAGTTTCTTCATTAGAATTTGTATATTTCTTTTTATATTTCTTCAATATTGTTATGCGAATATGTTATGAGGAAGAGTATTATGCAATTATTACGCGCAGATGAATATATTGGATATATATGAATCAAAGAGACTTATGAGGCGTAAAGAAGAGTAATAAGATACTAAGTTTTGGTACATCAAATTGTGTTGCTTTGAAATGTTAATTATTTACACATGCCACTCTGGTAATATATGAAATAAATTTCATTCCATTGGCACAGCCTTGCAATTTTTCAAACACTTGTATTAAAATTATTCAAGGAAATATGACCCACAAAAAAAGTCCACGTAAAACAAAAATATGTTTTTGACCTCCGGCTAGAAAAGCTTGCATGACCCACGTATCCTTGAACATAGCAGTCAAAGCGCGCATTCAACCGTGCTTTCATTTCAGAGCCCTTAAAATGTTTCTGCCAGACAGGATTACGTCGAACCACGTTGATGCAAGGGAACGAAGGCACTCGCCCTAACAAGCTACATTCTTTTATTTACTTCATTTGTGAAATTTCTAGTGAGAGACCGACGTGGTTGGGGGTGCGAATGTGCTCGCATGACGACTCGGGGAACGATATTCTCGGAATATGCAAATGATGTAAGGAACAAACAGTTTGAGCGTTAAAAAATATTTTTTATTAACACAAGGGACTGAAAAAGCTTTAGCTTGAATAATAAATTAATATCGCAAGACAATATTTTTTTATATAATATAAAACCATCTTGTTGAAATTTACTCAACTATCCAAAAACTTAATGCGTCAAGTATTGTAAATACTTATGTCTATATCTATTCAAAGTAAGAATATGTCAGCAAATTACAAAATTTAAGGTAGTTGACTTAAATCTGATTCTGTGTTTATTCATGAACTCTTCTACAGTTAATTAACTGCATAGCTATACTGCGAATACGAGAGTGGAATAAAATGTAATCAATATCAGAAAATGTGAGTTGAGTTGTAGCTGCGCTAATTTTTTTGATTAGCGGTGTGATGCATACATAATTAATTCCGCAATGCGTTAGTTTTATAATGTTTCCAAAACTAATGAGTTTATTCATTGGATAAAATGTACCGGATCTCCCTAAAGTATAGATTTCATTAAAATTTTCCAAGGAAATAAGTTGTCGTTAGTGGCGCAATGGTGGTGTCAGGTCATAATTTGCTCACTCACTCATGAGCGAAATTTATTTTATGCAGATTTCATTTGTGAGTACGTAAAAGAAAGCTTAAACATAACTTGATCGTATTTTGTTTTAAATTTTACATCAATCGCAAATATTGAAGTGAAATAAAACTAAAGTTAACTAAACAACATTAATTATATTCAAAAAATAAAAAAATATAAGGAATATTATGATATTGAATATATTACGGGTACAATTATTTGCCAATGTTTCTCTTTCAACTCAGCTGGTCCGGATTGACATTCGTTTGAGTATTGTATTAATCAACTTTGGCACGGTTGTGTACATTAATTCTGTAGCCCCATCCTGCCCCGGGTTTTGCTCCGGTTTTCATTCGGGTAGAGGCGGATTTCTTATACATATTCTCTAGGATTTGTATAGGGGCATGTTTATTGTAATAATAAATCGTGAATTTAGTGTTATTTCAATTCTTTTGATTTTTAAACACTATACTCAGAGTAATCTATTGTTCGATAATAATTTGTACATGTAATTTTTTTGCGTTAAATTACAAACATATTGACATTATATATGTATTATAACTGGCAGCTAACTTTTTATCTTATCTAGGAATTTTTGCTGAAATTTTTGAATCCGCTTCTGCCTTAGGGCCCTTGATCGGAATTGATGGGATGGTCCCTTGCTTGCTTCCGGAGAGTAAATTAGTTTATTGTCCTCCATGTGGTCATACGCAGTTTGTTACTGCTTTTTTGATAATAAAGTTTATTATTATTATTATTATTGTTATTATTGCTGTAAAACTCATATCACAAACATGCTAAGAACATTTCTAAGTCCTAAAAGAAGAACATTACAATATGTTATCTTCCAAGTGTTTATGTTTTACGGGATCTCCTACTTAAAAATGTTTATGTATATTTAAAATGAAGGCAAATATTGATATATACTCTAATTTATTGAAATTGCCGATCTTGGCTAGTACTCTGTGATCTTCGAATGGAAAAATCATAGGTGTCCATCCACTTAGGGTCAGCTATTCCAGTATCTTAATCTCTCGTGTACCGTATTCGTCATCCAACTTTGCCAATACAAACTTTGTTTATTCTGGATATTCCACAGATTAGTCAGCGAAACAAAAATGTCCTTCAATGTATTCACAAACTGGAGAACTAACGAGTCCTGTAACCCGGTAAATTTTTATTTCCTGTAAACCTTTCATAAAAGTTTTACAATTATATAAGACATGAGAAATTTAGTTTCTTTTATGATGTAGCTTGTTATTTTAGTGGGAGTCTCCATTTATACCATCAAGAACGTAACTATTAAACAAGAACTTACCAAGTTAAATTCGGGAGTTTTGTGATTTCGTTCCGGACGTTTGACACAATTTCACGATGTTATATATTTACAATATCAGTAAATAGTGTTTTTCCCAACCACAAATCGGCACAGCAAAAAGGTCACTCGTAAACGGGCAAAAGAAAATAATTAAATACCTTGCTTTGAACTGCTAAAGTATATAATAATAAAAGTCAAAAAAGCAGTTTCAAACTACGTTTGACCACGTGGAGGACAATAAACTAATTTACTCTCCGGAAACAAGCAAGTGGTCATCCTATCAATTCCGATCAAGGGCCCCAGAGACTAGAGAACCTGTATAATAAATCCGCCTCTACCTGAAGGAAAAACGGAGAAAAACCCGGGCCAGGATGGAGTTACAGAATTAATGAACACAACCGTGCCAAAGTTGAGTACACATAAAACTAAATTAATATGAGCCATAAGACAACACAATCATGCAAGAAAATAGTTTTTGAAATTGTTATAAGTTATTTAAAAAGTGCTACAGCAATGGCGTGATAAAGTACAAGACGAATTTAACTTTTATTAAAATCAATAAATTCTTTTACANTTTTAACCGCGGATTTGAAGAGATTCAATTTCATAATGTCTTTTATATTCTTGGGCAGGGAATTATATAGAACGATTCTCGAATGATACGGCCCGCTTTTTGGCAAAGCGCGGTTGACACTGGGACGCGGAAATAACTATAAATTTCAGAGGACCGAGCTCCTCTAGGATTTATTCGTTATACAAATAATTTTCAGTAAATTTTAAATAAATAAATTTACGGACTAATTTCATGGGTTAATTTAATTTGTTGATTTAATGAAATTCATGTTCAAGTATATTAAAAACAAACATGACGTTTTTTCAACTTTAATTTTTAATAAATAAATTCTTATTTTACCGATTATTTTATCGATGAATTATTATTTCTTATAATACTGATACCGTTGACTATCCATATGTCACAGAGCGACACCCGCGCTACTGGAAAATGTGACATTTATCACTCATCGGTACCCAGAGGTGTGCATTGCTTCAGTGTAAAGCATTCCACAGAACACTCAAATGTCATGACCTGTAGTTGAGCGCCCAGGGAATGTATCTTAGACAGAAGGGATGAATCTGTGTGTCGTTTACAGACGAAAGGCGATTTAAACTATTATAATTTTTGCATGTATAATTATTTCATAAGACGAATTTTTATAATATTGACACGTATTCCATTCGATTCCTAATATAAGAAACACTTTGCATATCAAACCTGGAATGGGCTCTAATGACCTTCGATGTTGACGAGCCCTATAGCCCCACAAAAAAAAATGAAACCTGGACAAAATCCCACTGTAAGTATAAGAGATAGTCAATTACTGTTATTGCTCATATAGAGTGAGATATGAATTTCAGAATTCAATGGTTGGGCGGCCAACTAAAATTTAATTGAACCAGCCTAGTTTAAAAAGAGAACAGTACCAGTAAACAGCAACCGCAAAAGGAATTGTTTTCTTTTGTACATATTATGTTCTCTGATCTAATAATTGAGCGTACTACTTCGTGGCGGTTTTGTTCACGAAACTTTCAGTTTATATAAAGTTTCCGAAGTGTTAAAAGTTCTTGACAAGACAAATATATACCGAAAGAATCAAATGCGAAAAACATTGATGTTTTTATAATGAGTTTTCCAAAAAAAAAAAAGAGTTGGATATCAAACACTCGGTAATACAGAAAATAACATACATATTCTCTATAAAAATGGAAGCGCAGAGTTTGTTATAGAAGACGCAGTCTGTGATGCTGTGGTTAAGCAACAGTTTGAAAAGGTCTAATTACGTACCCCGGTTTGGTATTACCCGTGGGCTGCGGTCTGCATTTCTCCCTCCTCTTTATAAACACCGCGCGCTGTCCATTGTTGGCTCTGTTTCTGACTAAGATCTCACTAATTGCCACAAGACTAGCTGCGAGTTGTTTTAACAATGGTAAGTTGTATATACAATGCAATAGACAATAGAAGTTGCTGTAACAACACATTTCTGGGAAGTTGAGTAGAAGCTCACTAATGTAGTTGTGAGTTCAGGTTGCTGAAGATCCTTAAGGTTGCTTCAAGTTTCAGTGCTGAATTTCGTTTTATGGGATGGTTTTATCTCAGTAAAACTGAGCGTTGGATTATAACTGCGTTCGTATCGTAGTTATAAAATGCTTTCCCCGAAAATACTCTAAGTGTTCTATATTCGGTAACATAGAAGTTGTGTTTAAATAATGTCATATAGAATCATTGTGCGATCCTCTTCCTTTACATATAAAAGGTCAATCTTTGAAAACTTTTTAAACATTATTTGGAAATGAATTTTTAGTTTCTAAATTCTTCGTCATTTCGTCATATTCTGGGAGGTGGGAGAAAGTGATGCAAAGCCTCGTGGCATTTCTTTACGATACCCAGAAGCAACTGATTTCACATTATGAAGTAAGTAACGCAGTACTAGCCTTCATGTGGATGTAGGCTATTAACATACGACAATAATGAACATGAAATGACAACAAAAGAAACATTCTGAAATCAGTTGTTTCTTGCCAAGGGTGAGGTCAAACCGGGTATTCAATAATTATCGATATTCCAGCTGATTATAAGGTTATATTAAGTTATGAAATAGTTTAATAATTTTGAAATCAGAAGGAATTAATTGTAAAATACAATGGCGTGTTCTAAATAACATTAAATCATACCCATCAAAATACCAAGAAATTAATCAACACTGAAACGTCGGCCAAACTTAAGGAGTTGGTCCAACAAGGGTTCGAAAAAATAATTAATGTCATGATACTACAAATATTATTGCAGTTCCGAAAATATAAGCCGTATTCTTCGCTTATCATATTTACGATAGTTATAAAGAAATATTGTTCCGCACTATTTTCTTCTCTCCGACACCGTTTATATGTTAGGGTATGACTATTATAATATGGCTCGCGACAGCTTTTAACAATTGTTCTGTCACAGTCGGCGATGTTAGGTTTGTTAGACCCGGCGATCCCGTTTTAAGAAAATCTGTTGTAAGTGTGAAGATGGAGGCGATGGTGGAGGTAGCAGCACTCGCGGAAGGATATACGGAAAAAAAGGATCCTTGAACCTTCCGCGAGTGCTGCTACCTCCACCATCGCCTCCATCTTCACACTTACAACAGATTTTCTTAAAACGAAATCGCCGGGTCTAACAAACCTAACATCGCCGACTGTGACAGAACAATTGTTAAAAGCTGTCGCGAGCCATATTATAATAGTCATACCCTAACATATAAACGGTGTCGGAGAGGAGAAAATAGTGCGGAACAATATTTCTTTATAACTATCGTAAATATGAAAAGCGAAGAATACGACTTATATGTTTCGGAACTGCAATAATATTTGTAGTATTATGACATTAATTATTTTTTCGAACCCTTGTTGAACGAACTCCTTAAGTTGGCCCGAAACGTCAATTAAATTGACTAATTATAAATAAAAGGATAGAATTCCAATATGTATTTAAACAAGGTATTGTTTATTGTAACTGGTTGAATTGTATATATACCAGTAAACTTCAACAAATGTGAGTTAATTAGACATACTGTGGATGAAACATATAAATTAACATACAATACAATAAACAATTACAAATGTTCTTTCCTGTGAAGTAGGAAACTTGAAAACATAGTAAAATGGATGACATTAATACGTACGAATATTACACAATATTAGAAACATGTCAAAATAATTGTTTAGATATGTTTGTAGAGAATGAATATGCAAATTAGTAAGAAACAAGAAATATCAGAAAGCATGAATTAAATAATTAGTCTGACATTAGTAAGAAATGCTTTGGAAATCAACTTGCTCACGACAATGTCGAACAGTTTCTACGAGTGTCTCAACTCGAAGTTTCTACTCACAGTTCGATGCACTTTGGGGACAATGTGATTGACATTTCGTCAATTTATTTGAGTCCTGGTTGAAGTCATGTTGTTAGATTCTACACTTAGATCACTTTTGAATAGAATTGAGTTAATGCGAAACTAATGGGCTCTAAAGATCTTGTTGTTGACGAGACCTTAAAGACCCACAAAAACAAAATTAATGCGAAAATTGCACGTTCAAAAGTAATAATAATGTTATAATGAGATTAGTAACACGATAAACATCGTCCAGAGTTACATTAATAGCTCACTCGCATGATTTAAGACACTATTGGGAACGGACAATCTATCACACACGGAAACAAGACTTAGCGGATCAGTGAGCGAGGCGTCGCTCGACGAGTTCGACTCGAGAATGTAATCTTCTTTCTTCTTGCACTAGATTGTCAACTTTAAGTTTGTAACACTTAAAGTATTTTATTTTTAGTATAGGATATTTCGACCTGTTGATATCTACCTTTTAAATAAGAAGTTTGCCATTTATGTGGAAGACCACGAATGCCTAAAAAATGCAATTTGGAAAGGAGAATTTCGTGATCGATGACATCCAATGCTTTGGATAAGTCAAGAAAAACACCCTGAGGATTTTCTGCACGGTCTATAGATGTGGCAACATCGTTTAAGAAGGAAAATATGGCGCTTGTATTGGAAAAGGATTCCCTAAAACCGCGTTGATCGTCAGAGAGAATGTTATTTTTTGATAAAAAATCTAGAAGACGCTTATAGAACAATTTTTCTAGGATTTTTGAGAAAGTGGGTAGTAGAGATATTGGTCGGTAATTTCCAATATTAAGTTTGTTTCCTTTCTTGTGTAAAGGTTTCACTTTAGCTCTCTTAAATATATTGGGAAACACCCCTTCCGATAAAGAACTATTAAAAATATTTACGAGTGGATTTAATATAGCGTGGGACGAAGATTTAACAATAAACTCAGGTATATCATCTATGCCTCGTGAAAATTTGTTTTTTAAGGAGCTGATGATTCCCATGACTTCACTGGCGTTAGTTTCGGAAGTGAACATAGAATTGGGTATGTGGGTGGTAATAATTGGAGGACATTGATTTGGATATATTGAGTTCGTTATTTTACCAACTTCTGAGAAGTGAGAATTAAACAAACTTGCGATGTCCTGAGGATTTGACACGATCTTGCCATCGTTTAGTAAAGAAACATTTTCTTCGCGATTTTCAGAAGTTGACGTGTAATTGTTAACAATATTCCACATGGCTTTCATCCGGTTGTTCGATTTTAGTATATGCCTGTCGTTTTCCATAACTTTAGCTGCATAGACTACTTTTCGGAGAATAGTCTTATATTTACGAAAATAATTATGGAATTCGGGTGGTTGGTTATAGCGTTTTGAAAGATAATATAAACGGCGTTTGTTTTTTGAAGAAATCCTTATCCCTTGGGTGATCCATTTATTGTATTTCTTTGTGTTAATTAACTTGCGTTTTACGGGAAAACTAGAGTTGTAATGTTTTAGGAATATTGAGATAAATACATTGAATTTGTCGTCGGTGTTTTGGCAATTGTAAACATCTTTCCATGTTTCTTCACGCAAATAATTTATAAATATGGATTTATTTATGTCATTAAACTCTCTTGTAAATTTGTAAAGGATTTTAAGCGGTTTTAGTTTATTATTAATAGTCAATACTTGAGCAAGGTGATCACTGTATCCGGCGATAAACACTTCAGAGAGATACGAGATTCCATTGTTGACTATAATTTGATCTAGCAATGTTTGAGATGAGCCGGAGAGGCGAGTGGGGTCGTTTATCATAGTAATAAGGTTGATGGAGTCGATAAGATTCTTGAATCGATTAACTGGTGAATGTGCAGAGTCGAATGTACTTAGGAAATCGATGTTGAAATCGCCACATATAACGATAGATTTAGTAGATTTATGTGTGATATGTTTTAAAACAATTTCGATGTTCCGAAAAAATATGTCNATATGTCAAGATCTGATTGAGGAGGTCTATAAATACACAAAACAACAATACCGGTGTCGGTCAGATTAACTGCAGAAAATTCGAACACACTATCTACGCAGAAGTTCTCGTAGCCTGTCAGTGGAGAAGATAAAATATCATTACGAACGTAGATACACGTACCTCTCTGGGGCTTTTTGCCTTTAAAATTTTGCCGTCAGGAAGAACTTGCTAAATAATAATTAGAAATAGCAGTATCGTTGATGTTCTTAGTTGAAATCCAATGCTCTATGAGGCATAACAAATCGAATCGACTTTCGTGTACCAGAATTTCAGTGTCTGTCAATTTGTTTGAAAGGGATTGGACATTATGATGAAATATAATTATTTTATTTTCTCAGAGAGTTTGTGACTCACGAGAAATGGAATCGACGTTAGATTGTGGAGAGGAATTTGAAATTGGTACCGCTTCTAGTTCCGGATCAAGCCCGCACACTGCACCTGAACGCGATTGTCACCTTAGAGTACCACATCGTACTCCTGAGCGTAAGTTGTAACTGTGTATGGGGGCGGCAGGAGGAATAGATGAGGACGTGCGAGATGAGGAAGCAGTAGGTGAAAGAATGGTGAAAGGAGAAGAAATGGGTGTCGAGATAGGAAGAGGAGATGGTGTTGAGGTAGGAGCAGAAGGAAGAGATGAGGTAGGAGGAGGAGATGAGGTAGTTGCAGGGGGAGGTGGAGGAGGAGGAGATGAGGTAGATGCAGAGGGAGGTGGAGGAGGAGGAGATGAGGTAGTTGCAGAGGGAGGTGGAGCAGGAGATGAGGTAAGTGTAGGAGTGGGTAATGGGGCAGGTGGATGATGTGAGGTCAGATGTGAAGGTAGGAGAGAACCGAAGTGCTGTTTCCCAGACGGTCTCAGGTATAAACCGTGCTGGGTAAAGTCCTTGGCAGTCAGGTGTGGTTGCAAATCAAAAATGTGATTTTTGTGTCTGCCAGGTGATGTTTTAGGGAGATGTTTGCCAGGTTAATTTTGTGGTTTATTTGTGGAACGTTGAAGCGTGGAGGCAGGCTAGAGAGCACCATGTTCGTGTGCAAGGAGGCCATTTTTAGTTGTTGTAGATGTTCAGACGCGTTGCAATGGCCACCCAAGTTAATATCTTTCTGCCCACCTATGATTACTGTGTCCCGCTCTGTGAGTTTTTTAGTGTAAGTGTCCAGTTCTCGAATAACTTCAGACAAACGAGCATTTGACTTAAAGGAACCGGAGACTGAGAACTGGCTAGGAAGCAATCCACGCAATACGGAGGACATCTGACGACCGTGTGAATCAGCTAGTATGAGCACGTTTGATTTCTGCGTGGAAGTGTTGGTATCATCTCTGGATAGCACTACTTTACGTGATTTTGTCGGCTGTGCTTACCAGTGCGAGGTGTGTGAACAGGTCTGGGTACTGGATGGGAGGGGATGAAACGAGTAGGTAAGGGAGGAAACAGGGACATGTCATCTAACACACTAAACCTCTTCTGAGTGAAGAGTTGGGGTGGTGCATGTATCGTTGATCTAACCTGTGGTAGCAGTTGGAAGGACATTTGTTTTGTTCGAGAATATTCGGGAGTAGTTCCCTTTAATTGTTATTTGCAACAAATATTTATATTCCTCTTAACAAGGGACGTAGTGATCACTTTATGTTGTTTGTATATATAGCTTTGCTACATCATGAAGAAGAGGTGCAAGAACAAAATATGTGGCAGGTCTTACTTTCATTTTCTTCTCCGTGTCAAAGAGTTTCCTCTTCATCCAGTCTTCATTGAAGGTTTAGGTGGCCCTGATGACTCTCACTCAAGTTCCTTTTTGTATGGAGTTGATGTTAAAATGGCAATTTTTCCTCTTTTTTGCAAGTATTTACTGTCGAAAATCTTTGTGTTCTTGAGATCCTACAAGAAAACGTGAATGAAGGTGGTTTTTGGTTCCACATAGTTTTGCATATTTCTACATAGTTACATTCTACCTTAGTTAGTACCCGGTTTGACACAAGAAGACATATAGAAGTCAATGTTTCCGAATTAGATGAGGGAATGCAATGAATATAACATGCAAATAACATGCATAAGCTGTATTAAATATTGAGATACCGAAATTTGTCAACGTGGCCCCTGATTTCTGTATCATTGCAAATAATCGCGGATATCGGAGAGAAAAGTTCTATTTTGTAAAAATTTTCACGGAGTATACTTGGAGCTTCACAATCGAGCAGGACTTATGGATAGTGGGCGAGGTAAGAGTTTACTGGCTACGTTGTTGATAGCAGCACTAGGGGCGCAGGACGGAGTGTCCCCGGTATGAACCATTTACCCGCCGGAATTTACCCTACTTTTCGCTATTTATCTTTCAGTTTATGATCAAGAGAGGATGTCTATTCCGTATTAGAGCGAGTGCGGACCATTTTTATAAATAAATTATTATTTTTATTAAGGCTATATTCATGACTGAAATAATCCCAAAATCGTTGGAATAATAATTGGTTGATAATGTTAAATGTAAAAAAATAGTTGTTGGGTACAGTCATTACATTCTCTTTTGATGTTATTTTTTGACTCTGAAAGAATTTCCTTGAAATAACAAAATAATCATCGATTCCAATAAGATTATACTTCTTTGGTAAAAATTATTTTCGAGAAAATACTTTAAAATCAAAAATATTTTCCAGATTTGGTGAGTAGATGCGTGAATGCACTTTCGTTGGTATCACTGTGGAGTACTTTAATGAGTATCTTACCCGTGACACAATAGGGCACAGGTAATGGCATAATTCCGTCATGGTATCAACCACTTCTCTTCGAACAGAGGGGAAAAACTCAATATATCAATATTCAATTATCATTAAAATAGGACATAGTTGTCAGCAAACGTGACACCCCACCCTATACTTGCACTTCGTTTCATTTTTATAACCCCCTCCAAAGTGTAGACAATCCGATTCCTCTTCTCCCCTTCCCTCCAATAGTTACGTAAGGTTAATCCTGCCTCCCGTCCATCCCGCTAAGAAAAGTTGTATGTTGCTCTCCGGATAATGTGGGGATAGATTTTTGATAAACCGACAATTATTCGATCTTCAATGCTTTGTGCTTCTACCAAGTGAAAAGAGTGCGTGGATTACAGTGACAAACCTGAAGGTTAAAAACATTCCATAAAACATACCGTATAACGTGGGGTTACGTAATACGTCGACACCGTAAAGGAGTGTAACGATATCAATCCGTTCTCCTGCGTTTCTACGTGATTACCCCATTTAAGCGAAACGAGAAGAGAACGTACATAATCTTTACAACGCAAAATCTGGATGACCGAGCTTCTCTCGCATGAAAATTAAACACGTCACGCCAATGTCATTTGGTGATTTTGCTTTGTCACCACCTTCCGTTCCAGTAATATGTTGGTTATAAGAGGAGAGTGGTGGGCATTTCAGGAAAATTGGAAATGGTACTTATAATATTGCTAAAAGTCACATTGTTGCTTATAACATTATTGCATTGATTATCTGACTGATATGTAAAAGCTTGACAACTTCTACGAAAGATATTATAGTGTCATATATTTCCAGAAACAAAACTGGCAGGCGTGGTGTAATGGAATTTGAAGGAATACTGACGGAATTACTTGAATCAGCTATTCCAAGCTAAGTAGTTCATTCGATTTTATTTTGACTTGGCAATCTAAAATGAATCCAAAATATTAAAGTAATAATAAAACGTCTTCGAAAATAGTTGTGACATCTCTAGTTATTTCCGCAATTATCCACAAAACGTAAATGCAACAAGATTTGAGAAATATTTTTAACGATATTATTTTCAAGTTTACTACCCAATTTCGTGTGGAAAAAACTGTTCATGAAAAGTTAGTAGAGATCTAAAATGATTAATTTAAATATTAGTAAAATATTCGTAAATATCATTTAACGTATTAAACAATCAATCGCATAATTGCCTGAAAATAAGAATTGCCTGAAAATCATACGTTGTAGATTTGCCCCAAAATGAGTTATGTTTTCATGTAAAAATACCTTAATTTAATGTTTTGTAAGATAAGCAGTAACAATCAAAAACGTTTTCGAAATAAATTAGTGATATTAAACCAGAATTTCACTGTCCGTAATTACCCGCTGATGGCATTTAACCCACTGTCACCTAATACTTTACTTGGCTCTAAAGCCCAGCTGTGGCGCAGGTGGTTGTGTTATCGCTCCTTACCAAGTTATCTCGGGTTCGATTCCCGATGTGGTCAGAAATTTTGTAGCTTTTCACATGAATGTCCGAGTTCATATAGCTGTTACTACTGAAAATCCAACCTTCCTTCCTCTATCATCTCCTCGTAGTATCAATAACTCTATTACTAACTACTTGTACTAACCCCTCCACGTGTGCCAAGTTGTTGGTAAACATAGCTAAGCGGCCCACCTACTAACAATGACCTACCACTCAACTCCTACCTCCTATCGCTCCATGTAGATAAGCTTCATTAGCACGATACATTTCCCATTTACAAATACAACAACAACAACAACAACTTAGCTCAAAGAGAAACTACAACGTTCTATCAGTTTTTCTACTGTTATTACGTAGTAGTAGAAGAAGAGAATGGAATCAACTCAGACCATCTGAGCTGTCCTTCCGCCGTACCATTGTACAGAAAACTCACCTACAAAAAATACGAATTTACGACAATTATTATTTTACAATAATTGAAATTTAGAATAATTTATAAACTACAAAATTAATTAGAAATACAATAATAATTAAAATCACAATATGTTAATAATTAAATGAAATTACAATAATAATTGAAATTTAAACTAATTAATGAACTACGACATTAATTAGATTTCGATAATACTTGAAATTTGAAATAACAAATAAACGACAAAAACATTTGGAATACAATAATAATTAAAATTACTGTAATAATTGAAATTTAAAATAATAAATAAAACAACAAAATAATTGAAAATAATTAATTAGAATAATTCGAGTAGTATGCAGTATTATACATAAACATTAGACCCCTGTGGCCTGCGGAGAAAAGAAATCACATCCGTCGTATTTGATATTACTAGATTGGCTTAGCCTCAACGATTTATACTACTAAAGCATCGTTTCGTAGTTAATGATGACGATGGTGAAAGTTCAAAAACATAAAGTAGAAGAAGTTTTCACATTAATTTTTGGTAAATTTGAAAAATTAGTCATTTGTTTCAGTAATTTTTTTGTTTTTTCTTATCAGGCAAGAAGATGCTGTTTTGATTAAGATGATGTTACTTTGTATTATCAATTCTAAGTTGGTTAAAATGTTGAGAATAATCTGAAGTCACTTTACGAGCGTTCGTATCGATAATACCGATTGGGATTTTTTCACACAAACTCCAAGACATAATTCAGTATAGAAAAAATATTTTTCATTATTATAACTTTCATAACAGTATGTATATTTTCTTAATTATTCTTTACTCACCCAATTTTTTCTGGCCATTAGGTTTGTAGTAAACATTTCGTCCGAATTATTGTAATTTTAATGTAATATAGATAAAGTTTGTTTTACACACCTCGTTGGGACAGAAAAAAATACTTGAAATATTGTGTCAAGTAAGAAATAATGAAAAGATTCCTGTCAAGTGTAAAATGTTTTACTTTTAAACTATGTAATTATAAGACAATTACATATTCAATTAGTCTGACTTACTGAACAATCGAAAACCATGAACAGTTTTGCTACAACTAGTCAAACTACTGATTTCTGTCGATAATTTCAACTATTGATAGTTTTCAGTCACCTAATACATGCTAAGCTCCAATAGAGAATTTTTAATGTGAGCAGAATACTGATCACTAAATTCATATTTTGATTACTATAACATGCCAAATTTATTCAATATTTAACACATCTTATTAGTTTATTCTGAAGAATTTTGCTCAAATTAAAATTTTGCGTTTACTCGGGGAGAATCCAGGATTATTCGGCCAATTAATGATTTTGAAAGTATGGCGTATACGTGTCTCGAAAGCTTATTTCGTACCTTAAATCGGGAAGGACGTCTAGAAGCCATGGACCACAAATCATCTTTTTAAAATTTGTAGTTAGTTTATCATAATGTGGATTAGTTTATCATAATACAGCCTGGAAGAGAACGTACGCTATTCAATTTTTGTGATTTTGACTCCATTATTTTTAACAGGCATTTTATTTTGATCATAGTCTCCATTCTAACACACAGCAACTGGCTGGGGAGAAAGAAACAGAGGTAGAGGATACCTTAACTGCAGGTCAGATAAGTATTTTTGAACTCAACAAATACTTGGTGAAACAAATGTTAATATATAAAATAAATTTAACCATTTTTAATTTTCAAAAGTTAATACATTTTTTTCGACGAAAACAGAAATCGCAAAATTATCTTGGAAATAGAGAAGAATGTAAAAATTTTCTGTTTTAACAATAATTGAATGCACATTTATTTAAATCAAGTTTATTTTAAATTCGTGAGAGAGGCATATTTATTTAAATTAAGTTTATTACATAGAGGCATGTATGATTATGAGAATTAGCTGCTCCATTTTATTTTCCAATCGATTGCCGTTGGACGAACAATGCGGTATCAGCAAAGCAAACAAAACTAGCCCTCGTATTTCGAGTACACGGACGCGTGAACAAAGCGACGCGTGTTGGCCTGTTTGTGGCATACGTCGAGTTTCGAAGAGTGACGCTGCGCCATTGATCACGTGGAAATAGACCGCAGGGTGGTCAACGGATGAAAGCTCATGGAGAACTACGTCACCTCCCTTCTCGGCTCCTCCCCCGCTGGAGTACACTGAGCGGTCGACAGCTTCTCTCGGGTGCATGCCACTATCTGGTGGGAAAAGTGGCGACGTTTTATTACTAGTAACGTGTGCACCGATGGCGGATGTCATGTACGGTCACCGCAGATAGGAGCTCGAACAACATTAGTGACCAACTTCCCTGGCGCTTGCCAGATATCACATCGACCGTTACTGAGAACGAACTGTCATAAATATTAATTCAAGTGGACAAAAGGTTCAGTGAATGTTTGCACGTGCTGGAGTTGGTTTCACGTTACATTTACGATTCTCAAGTATCAGTACTGTGACATAATACAAGAGTCAGGAGGGGTAACTGTAAACAAGTTTTGAACGTTTCTCTGTCACGCCGCAATTTCATTCTCTTAATTCTAAAAATATGCTTTTATGCCCACAATAACCGAATTTGGCGAATTATTTTGCTGTTTCATAAATTTACTGTAAAGAAGACTTCAAGTATAAAATTTCTTACCTTGATTCGTCAATGCACAATTACCCTGTGTATTAAACAATTACCCCTGAGACAAGAAGATACTTGTAATAAATGAGTTCTCTCCCAACGTTAAGTATGGAACGAGTGACGGTATGGGCATATGTAATTGTAGTTACAGGAAATTTGTATTTTTATCCTTCTAAAACCCAGTTTGTAGTTATCCCAATTCGATTTATATTTAGCCAGTATCAGCATTTTACTTGTGCATTTGATACAAATGCCAAAATACACTGATAGTTTCATTGATCATCAGAACGTCATAGAACCAAGAAATTATTCAATTTTATTTTTCGGCATATTATATAATATTTTACATAAGCTATTAGAAATACTTATTCGAAGAGTGACGGTAATTCAAAGAATTGTGAAATCGCAATAAGACTAACCATATCCGCTATACCACAAAATAAGATTAGGAATTATTGACCGTTTCAACTCGAACTTAGTTTAATAATAATATAAATAATAATAATATAAAAATATAAATAATAATAATAAATTTATTGTCAAAAAGCAGGTACAAACTACGTTATCTGTGAACTACTAGACCGTTTAAAATCAAAACCTCAATAATTCGAATGAAATTGATTTGACCTTTAAATTCGGATTAGGGAGGTTTGACTATTGGGTGAAGAGAGAACTGTTTACTCAACACAGGACAGGCGGTTCGTGAGACCGAATAAGCAAACATAACAGACTTTATCTTAGCGCCAATAAAATTGGTATTGGTGTGTGATTCTCATCGGCACCGTAGTGTTATTTGAGATCACCTCATCACAGAGTATATGACCGTACGTGTCCTTACGTCACATTATTGAAGCAACCCGCACAGCTTCTAAAGAGGAGGAGCTAAAGAGCATCCAACAGAGGAGCTGTTTGCAAGCGCCCTTCCATGAGCAAAGGTGGGAATGAGAGCAGGTCCAATAATTTTCGCACACTTCAGTCGAAGTCCCTTCCGCGAATGGAAATTGGAGTTGGCTGCCGCCGTATCTCTGAAGCCCGTATGTGTGTGTTAGTTGGAGGACACCGTTGGCGAGCAGCCAGAGGGCGGGCGAGTTGTTCTGCCCTCGTGACCTCTAGTTCGATTATCGTAATCAGACATAGATCTCGTATTTCTTGCTTACTGGAAACATATGAAATGCGAGATGTTATTTGTTTTGTATACTTCATGTCCACAAATAAACTCCAGATGCAAGTTCTGGCAGTCAGAAATGTTTTAAGAATGATTGGTATTTCTCTGGTGAATAGCAGATGTTCACATTAGTAAGTACAAGTAATACATTTCGTAACAATAGGAAATCAATATTTAGTCTAGGTTTTATTCATCAAATATTTACAGCGATACTTTTTCTTATCGAATTTAACATGTGAAGCACTTAAAGAAGTATATACAAGTATTCAAAACATCTTGAACACATCCAGGAATCGTGAAAAGTATTCAACTATTTTTGAAGATTTAGAATATCCTGGAGTACTAGTTAGGACGTTTCTTATAAATGTTTGAAGTGGTTTTGAAATTTTTTGAATATGACATATAGTGGTATGACTTCTTAGAGAAGAATTGAAAGGTAAAGCACTTTCCGTGCAGATTTTTAACGAAACGGAGTATTTTTGGTGCGAATGTTTTTATTGAGATATTAAAACGCGCGCGCAATGCAAGAAAGCATGAAATCTCTTTCAACATGGGATGTGGGAAAAGACACCTTAACAAAAACAAAAATCACTCACGAGGTATATTAAAAAATTATGTGCAATTAAGTGTAAATATTTGGAATAAGAGAAAGTTGTAAAAATAAACCATCATATCAAGATATCGTCATGTTCAAGTCATGCTACATCTACAAACTGTTCCCTGGAAACCTGACAAACCTTATTTCCATTACATAAGACTATATTAATATAAAAATAATTATACTGGAATATATAAGTTCTTCCCTAAAAATTTTACTGCTGCTCTGGTGATTGTAAGAAAGTTACAGCAAAATTCCCGGGAAATATTTTGTGTTCAAATATGTGAGCGAGAAAAGAACTTTAAAATCTTGAATTTGAGAAACACAATCCAACTGTTCATCCGTTAAAGGTTGTAAGTCTTTGATTATTTGTTTAATCTAATCTAACGTTTAATGTATATGTTTTGAAGAATTTAGAGAGCTACACGACAACAGAGAAGTCAATGAAATATAAATCATTTGCTACAAATTAGTGTATGGTGATGTCACGTTAGTTTTATTGTATTATCTCAGCTGTGTCATGAGAAGGAGCAAGCGAACAAAATTGAGTTCAACCGCTTCCCCAGATATGTGAATCGTGATAACGATTTCTGTTATAGGATATCAGGAAGGGGTTGACAAATTCCTTTCCTGGGTCAGAGAACACATGTACATACAAGAATGTGGAAATTATTGTAATGCAAAAAGAACAAATTTTATTCATGAATATAACTCAGGCCATGACGCCTCATCTTTCACCAATCGCCTAAATCTAAATACATAAAGATTTTTTAAATTGATAAATATTATATTGAATATACCAATCAATATTTTACAGTAACGTACAGTATAATAATCATGTAAGAATTATAACAACTTTTCAATGTACGTCAAATAGAAAAAAATCTAAAAATACAATATGAGAATGAAAGATAATACTTTGAATTAGAGAAATAAAAAGAATATTTTAAAAAATTTATTTCACTTTACGACATTTTATAACTTTTTCACTTTTTGTACAGCGTTTTCGTTCTCCATTTGTTTTGTACTTTTAGATACAATTGAAAATAATGTGTTAAGCCGTAAAGTTGAGTACATTTATTTCAACTTTGATGTTAATAAGTGGAACTACATTTAAAGTCAATATTACAGTACAACAAGGAATTTGTATAAATACATCTATGTAGTTAACCACACAATTGTTGGTTTCGCTTCTGTCTCACCTCTTCTCCGACCATGGTCGTGTGGTTCGCTGTACACTGAAGTGCAACCAATGGGGGGGGGGGACACACAAGACGACGCGCAGCGATGTTGCGAGTGCGGGGGACGCCCGTGCTTTATTTCAAATCATGTGAAACATTTCTCGTTGCAATCTTGTCTTTCATCTCCTGGCCTGCCGGGAACGCGTTTACAGCTTCAACGCATTCGGACAAAACACCAAAGGCTGATTGCACATTCCGATGCGGAAGAGATACGCTTCCGTGTGCCCAGTCATAGAGATGTGGATATGCTGTGTTCATATTTCATACGGTTTTCTTTAAAAAGTTCTACTACAATTAACGTCTATTATACAATCAAATTAAATAAATAACTCAAGACGTACGATCGTTATCGGACGAACAGTATATATATTTTAGGGTGGGTTCACATGTCCGTTTTACGCCGGCGTTCGTGGTACCGCGCGTGTCAATCACCAGTGAAAATCGCATCCGATCGCATGCAATGGTTCACATGGTGTTGACGCTGGAAATCGCAGAGATGTGTAACGAGACCCAGCGATTGAGTTATGTAATCTGTAATTATCTAAGTTTGAGTCGAGGTCTCATCTCACACCCTTCGTTTGAAATATTTCCATTGGTTCTCTTCATATCGTGCGTTTTCATTGGTCCCCTATGCCCATACCCCCTTTCAAATGCCCAATGCAATGACATCAAAATGCCAATAATTCACGTCAAAAAGTGAAACTTTTGTACAACTAATATTCTTCCACTAACGCATTTATTTATTTACAGAGTACTAAACGTGGTTTTTTATTCGTATTGTTAATCGTTCTAGACGGGATGCAAAATTGTATGATTTCAGATGAATAAATATTTGCGTACTAAATTCTAATTTAACAAATGTCCAACAATTTTATACTTGTATTACTCCTAGAATATTTAACTGAGTTGCTAATCATTTAGGAGAAATTTATCTTCTAAGCTTAAATACATTTTTAAAGAGGTTAAAATTATTTTTGTTTGCTTAAGAAAACAAAGTCTTTTCTCGAAATCCAAAGTTTAAAATACTTTAAATCTTACAACAGCTTGCGAGCAGTTTTTATTTGTTTTTATAATTTGAAATCTTTTATTTTAACCATTCCTTTCTGTTAGTACAATTGTGCTAAAAACGAGCGCAGATTAGAACAATTAGGTTAAATAAAATGACTAGTAAATAAGTTAAATTTAGAAACATGTGCAAGACCATGTTTCTCTTTGTCTCCTGCATTTCTTGTAGTATAATGTATCTATACTTTTGCTAGTACAAGAATAAAATTTATTAAAGCCGTCTTTACGAGTCAAATGTTTTTTTTAATAGTTCATATTATTGGTAGTTGGTGATCAACCAATCACTCTGAGTCTTGGTATTTATTTTATGGCGAAAGAAATCCCAACACAGGCTATACCTTGTGGGATTTCTAATTTATTTAACACAAGTTCCTTTCTTTGTCACGTTTAATTTCATTGTAAGTTTAATATTTGTGTTGTGGAATGCAGGTGTTTTTATGACATCAATTTTCATTTAGCATACACTATAGTTGTTCATACAGTAATTAAAATATAATGTAATACTTATACTGAAATAAATACTTAAATGTATCTGTACTTTCAGAGGTTTTATTCAGAGCGTATTCCGAGAACATCAGCCCATGCGTTGTTTTGCTTGTGTTCGTTACTACAGAGTGACGACCTTATGACGGACGAATATTGTATATTTTGTGATATAAAGTTACTATAAGCTGGGGATTCTGAATCCCATAGCACAAGTCTGACCTCCACCTTGTCCGTGTCAAAATCCGACATGTTAATAAAAATTAATAACAAACAAAAAATAAGTAAAAAAAATAAAACTTTATCTAAGAAACAAAACAAAATTACAAACAAACAGAGAACAATTAAACGCAAATAAACAGTCAAACGTAAATAACCACAAGCGAAACGCTTCTAAATAAACTTCGTGACTTGCCTCGTCGCATGCAAACGGAGCCAAGCTAGGCGGCAGTGCGATGCACTGCGATTATCTGCGATAGGAAAAGCAGATGGCACCACTGCCATAAAGCACCACAGTGTTCGAGTGTGCTGCGTTCGCGCTGCGATAGAATGCGATGTAGAACCGAGAGTCTGCGATTTTTGGCTACCAAGAACGCCGGCGTTCGACGGACATGTGAACCAGCCCTTAAAAGCTCCTTACGTCTCGACTTTATTTGTATCACTTGACGACGACTTAGGTTGAAACATAGTGAGCTTTTAAATCACAAAATACATACTGTTCGTCCGTTAACGGTCAAAAGTCTTGAATTATTTTTTAAAACTTGTTCTTTAAAAAGTCTGCTTTCCGAACAAACATTCATTTTTACGTTTGTTGTGAAGGTTGTGTAACATAATTTTTTTTCGATGATCTTTGGGTTGATGAAGCTTGTATTTATTAGTATAAATACATAATGGCACTGAAGGTGAAACGACTACTATTAAATTGTGAAATGAAGACCGGTAGCAAGAATTTTATTTGTGAGAGAGTCCAGAATTCGGATCCGAAAGTTTTTGACGTTAACTTTTAAGATATCTGGTCTTAAAATAATTTAATTGTTTCTAGTTTTTCTTTGTTATTAAAACATTAAATTTATAACTTTTTAGGTAGTTTAGTATATTTCCGTGATATAGGTTACTACAACGTACAAAAACCTTCGTGTGGGGAAGGAGAATAGATCTCCCGAGATCCCCCACCCTTCCGGTTTTGCGCCTTGTGCGGACCTCTTTTAAATGTCTTGTTTTGTGAAAGTAATGAGATAGTGATGAAAACAATACCGTGAGAGTGAAGCCCATCAACCAGAGTTGCCTCTTTGAGGGTTATAGATGAAAGAAATAGAGCTCGGAAAGCAGTGTATCCCAGACTGGAGAACTAATTTACGGCACGATATTTATACACCTTGTCGCGCCGAGCGCTGGTTCCGGCAGGGTACATCCATCAAGACGCCGGGCCTGAGCCTCGAGCCCTAGAAGTCTCTCCAGCGGGTGTCGCATCGGAACGGAGGGGGGATTTGAGTGGTTGTCTCTGTACTGCATGGCATCGAGCCAACCGTTTCCTGCATCGTGCTTCCGTTTCCCCGACGTCGTATCGTCCCATTGATTTGGTCCAGTGACCTCACAGCTTCCTTGATGCACTACCACGTCTGGGTTTCTCTAACATTCCAGTTCTTTTTTCTTCATTACTACTTTCTCAATTTTCTTGACACTGCGCGTATCTCTTTTTTCTGATTATATGGATTGATTCCATTCATTAAGCCTTTTATCTCGTTTTCCTTCTCCACATGAAACCGGCAAGTCCTATATAATAGCTTGTGGTCAGGTGAAAATTGCTACGAACCGGGAATCGAACCCTGGCCTCCCGTTTTGAAAACAGTGGTGTTAACCACTACACCGTCCTTCCTGAACAGTACACCATTTCCATAGACAACCAAAACCTAGAAGACCTGAGACCTGATCCCTGTAGGTACATATTCACACATGTGTGAAGGTACGTGTGAAACCGGTACTTAAGACTACACGTCATAGTGTGCCACCTGGTTCACTTATCTCCTGTATGGATATGTTTTTCAGGTCTTCCGAGGTTTGGATCTGTGTAGAAGTGGCGTACAGTTGTGTAAGGAGGTGTAATGGTTAACATCCCAACGATCAAACCAGGAGTCCCTGGTTCGATTTCCGCATCTTCACTATTTTCACTTGACCGAAAGTTGTCACATATCTTTTCCACGTGTAGGTGCACGGAATAAGCATTTAAAAGTATTATATAGTCTCCTAATACAGTAAAGCGGCTCTAAATTGTTCTAATGTAAGTACTAATTCGAGGTTTAGGGTTTCCTATGAACTGTTCGATGTCCTAATGGCAAAATACTCCACCGACAAGCCCGTTTACTAAGGTATGGTCCTACTCTGCAATAACCTGGATCGCACGCACAAAGCTTTCACATTACTTGCCCGACCTATGTAATCCCCTTAACTCAGCGACGACCGATTCGAACTCTGTATATGAGGCTTGCGTCATCTATTGGCACAGTTTGACACGTTACATTACTTTACGAGTTTATTGCAAGATTTTTTGGTCTTCAAAGAACATGCATCAATACATCTCCACGTTATCTTTTCGTCTTCCACCGCTTTCTACTCTACTTTTATGAAAATCATACTTTTCAAACCTTCAAAACTGTCTCTTCAAATTTTCTTCTCATCCATGGGACATCACATTTAATCAAACAATGTACCTCATCGAAAATTTTGAAGCTCTACGTGAAAGTCTTCGAGCTCTCGGCAAATTTGCATCATTTATCAACTCTGACATCTTGGCAGTAAATTATCTCTTCTTTCATCAGCATATTAGTGAAATGCGAATCAGTACTGAAGGATACATGATGTGATGAACTAAACTCCACGTTAATTATTTGTATGACGACAAGGATATTGATTCGTTACGATATAAATATTTTGGAGTCGTAGATACTAATGTTAGTCGTGTGTTAATTGTTTGTTGATTCCTTTTTCTACTGTATACATCGATTTAATTTCTTGGTCACTTGGGAGCATCAGATTAACAATCAATGTAATACCTCAAATGTAAGTCTATGGAAATTAATTCGATAATAGAATGAAAAAAATCTGCTCGAAAATCTAAGATTGGTATGTACCAAAGTACCCACGAGTATTTACACTACACACCCGTAATAATTAGGGATCGCGGAACTCGGATATGCAAAAATTTGACTGGCTGGGTTTAAGGGAGTAAAATCACGATATTTTCAGTCGCAAGATGGAAGAAATGCGACTTCGAACAATGAAATTGAATGTAAGAGTACATACGTATGAAGGGCTATTGGATAATATCACTGTATTTTCTCGATTTTATATAATTTTGTTGTTGGTGCATCCTTATTCTTCTAATTATATTCCGATAATTGGTATAGATAAAGGAACGTCTTCTGTAATGCAAAAGAATCATTTCAATGACGCTTAACAATTCAGTAATACCAATACCAACGTAGTGTCGCTAAAGGAATACTCAAATATATAATTCGAAAAAAAGAGAGGATGGTGTAAGTGCCACGTTAATATTGTCGGGTAGCTCTATAACGCTAGCGAAAACACTATATTTCGTATAATGGGGATGGCAGGTAAATTAAATTTCCGGAGGACCACTACCTTGAAAGGCAGACACAAAGAACATGCTTTAAAATAAACAAAAAAATTAATACAAAATGAATAATAAATTACCTGCTACAAATTAATATTGTGAGAGCTGAAAATAGACTGTACATTTACAATTGATTCTGGTTAACCATTAACATATAAATATTTGGAAGAAAAATATCTTAAAACAAATACAACACTAGAGTTCACTCAGTCCAAAAAACTCCTTTCTTCATTTTTTGTTAGTAAATGTGTTAGTAAATGTTAACTGCTCCTTTATATAAAATGATGGTTTGAATTTAATGTTCTATTCACTCGCCTTTCAATATCTTGCAACTTTATTTGATTTACTTTAACTTCTTATCACTGTTTTACTGCAACACTGGTGATTCAATAGTTGGCTGTTCTCACTTGCCCTCTCAATTTCTTTATAATAGTTATTCTTTACTACTATTCACTGGTTTTACTTGCCTATCAATACTTTTATAACTTCCTTTCTATATATCACACTTTTCTATGTTACCAAAACAATAATTCACTGCTCTTACTTGTATCTTAATAATTTTATAAACTTCCTTCTAAACACTACTCTTACTATGAAACTTATAAATGAATATTTCACTGTTCTCAAGTCGAGGTGAAGTGCTACACATCGTAACACGACTACCCTCTTCGCAATCTGATGAGTAGTGACTGTTTTCACGCTTCCAACCGCCCTTTCTACAAGGTTGCCATTCTAGGTTAGTACTTTGTTACATAATAATACTAAATTATATTATGGATTATTGATCTACAGTAGTGATGGGCCACCGCGAGGCCTCTGGAGGTTGGCGGAGTATCTAGCCGCGCGGGGCCATCACAACTAGAGGGGAGAGGATATGAGGGTGGTTGGGAGTCCTAGCCGTGAGTCTATCAAAATGCAGTTTGGGTTTATGCTGGTTTACTCACACTGGGTGTTGAAGTTGGCATGGCTGGTCAGAGAGCGAGAGAGCTGACCCGGTTGAGTGAACATGGTCCGGCGGTGAAGCGGCGACGGTCAGTCGTTCAGGTTCGGTCAGGCTTCGAAGGGCGTTCAGCTGCCTTCGGTCGGCGTCCGTCCTTCGGCGCTCGGCGCGACCCTCGTAAACCGGTGTCTTCTGACGTCTCTTGGCAGCGTGTCTCTCTGTGTGCCCCCGAGTCTTGAGATCCCTCTCTTAAATATGACCATTGACCGTGACGTCGCCGCCTCCCGACCCAGCTCAGCACTCTCTGTGTCTCCCTGACCCAGTTTATATAAATGGTTTACATTCCCTCGTATGTCTTCACTCGTTTACTCAATTCAAGCCACACATCTTGGCCAACAACTCTTGCAATACTTATCAGCAATCTTAGCAATATCTTCACGACACTACATTACATTTGTTAGATATTTATACAAATTTATTTACAATATTTAGGATTTTAATAGTGCCTTTTCAAATGTTGCATTTTATTATGCTTTCTAAATTTTCAGATTGGCTTCATGATGCCTTTCTTTAATGTGTTGCATGCTACCCCCCTGGGGGTCCTAAATGGCATTTCGGCGTCTCCACCTGTTATTATTGATTCTACTCTTCTTAGCCCATTTAAAGGTTTGACTTAATGACCTAACTGATTTAATTATCTGCGGAGCTCACTCACTTGGCTAGGTGGATGCAACTCCCACCATTGTGAAAAGACCGGATTGACCAGGATATGAAATGAGCCAGGATCATCTAGGTATACAAAGAAATCAAATCTAATTCTATTTATTCTAAACCGAATCATCATTGATTACAGCTGTAATCTCTCCCCACAAAGTACACTGAATGAATCATAAATGCATCCATCTCGTATCTGAAGGATACTTGTTAAACAATGAACAAAGTATACAATTTATGAGGTGCGCTCTTACGAGCACCCCGAAGCTCTTACAGACACTCAGTTACAGGGATTTACTTAGAGTGCTGGTTAAGGCCCCAAACTATACCATACAAAGAAAACAAGATTATTAAAATGAACATGTTCTCAGAATGAATTTAGTACAAAGCACACGTCAAAGATCGTGTGCTAAGGAGCGTGCCTCAATGCACACTGTAAAGAATTTATAAGTAATTTGTGAAATACAAATTTACGAAGCACGCTCATCACGCGTCCTTCGGAGTGCGAGCCTGGGCGCACACTCATTATTCGTTCGCCTCGCTGCCGCCTCGTCCATATTCCAAGATCTGTCTCTTATACACATCTAGATGTGTATAAGAGACAGCTTTAAAATAAACCNTCAATCTCACGCTCTGTGCGGAGCTGACGATCGTCCGTCTGAATCGGCGCAGCGTTTTCTGCGTGCACGTGTAGACCAAGAAAAATAATCATGACTGCTCATAATTTATTACGGGCAGTCAGAGCTGTTAAATCATGCAATAAATATATAATCAAATAAGAAAAGTAATTTTCCATTGCATACTATGCAGTACCTAATAAATGTAAATTGTGTTTGGAATAATATTTATATAGATTTTCATGCATAGAGTTTCCTTAATATCTCTAATTTATTATCTTTATTACAACTTAAATTGAATTTACGTAATATATGGATACTAGTGCTATCTGTGGTTTCCTAAAGCAACTACTGACTGAAACTTCTATACTGCTGACTTAGACCAACCGTTGGAGGTTTGGTGTGCTTCAAATAAAAATTGGAATCCCGGAGTTCGTGGCTTGTAGACGCTTCGGATGACTGAGTATTGCGTAACATTGTGAAACAGTCCGTTACAAAGCGGATGACTGATACGTAAGATTATAAGCGGTATGCTACGAAATGTAACAGAGGAGTATCGAAAACTTTTCAAGCATATTCGATTTTTAAACAAGAGACATTTCCTTGCGGATACCATTTGGAAAAACTCAAGGTTTCGTTCTAAAAATAATGTGATGCCTTAACGATATTATTAATTATTATTATCTCGTGTCTTATTTTATGGGTATTGTTAGAATATAAAATTAATTATCAGTCTATTCGAAGTCTATAAAAAATCTTTATTTATTCTGAATAATTCAATCCATTTCTCAATATATCTTATAGATTTGTAATATATTTTTGTTCGAATTAATGATTCTTTTATATTGTGAAGATCGGTAGAGATCCCAAATATAGAACCAGTTAAAATAAAATATAATGCTTACACATTTCCTGACATTACTTAGAAAATGGAGCACATTTTTATTGTGAAGTGGATCCAAATCGTGAAGTTTCAGTTTCATTTCACATGATTTTCAACGATTACAACTCCTTGTAGAAATTATAGAAATTACAGGTCTTTACCTCACTTTTCTTTTCTCTTTTTCAAATAAATGAAAAGTGAGGAAGTTTCAGAACTAATAAAGATAACAACAAAATGAGATTTATTTTGTAAATTTGATTTCATGGTACTTAAAAAAACATTTTTATCTTTTTGAAACCAGTTCTAAATTCATTAACTATTCAATTTAAAATTTGCTGCAGATTGACACGCATTTGACAAAATTGTGATGATTTTTCAATCAAACAACAATATAATAAAAATACAAAAACGCACATTCCTATTTGCTCTTCATTTACGTTATTTGAAAATTGATTGATAATAAACTACTAATCCAAGAGTATGAAAGGTTCAACTGCGAAATGTTTGACAACATACTTCATGGACAGGCAGACTTATCTGTTTCATCTTAGCCATCTTTATTATCATAGAAGGTTTTTGTTCCACCCGACCAATGGAGAATGCTTGTTTTTTGGTATTAGCACTCAACAATGAAAGAAGCGAATAAACAAAATGTTTAGTTTATTAATTTGATGATTCCAAGAACAACCCCAAAAAATTTTCTCGTAAAATTTCTCCTATAGCATGTTTATTATTCATCATTATCATCAATTCGTCATAATAATTATTATCAACTTTGTTTTTTTCACGCTCTTCCTCAGCAATGCTGAGATACTTTCACCCATCCCAAAATGGAATTCTGGTCGGTCGACTGTTGTTGTCTTGTTCTCCTTGTATGTTGGTAATAATGTCATACGGAGCTCGACCTGAGCTCTTAGGAATTGTTTCATTGGGAGAGATATTTTCTAAGTATGTGGGCAGTTCCAAAAGAAAACAATTTTTTAATTTGAAACGGACTAACATGTGCTGGAAGAAGAACGCTTTACAGTTCCCAAAGCGCCAATAACAATGTGGATAATTTGCAGTTAAGCTCTCCACGTGCGAGTTACCTCTATTTCGCAAGTATCTATATTTGCTTCTTTTCTCAAATTCTTTGATGGAGGTATTCGCATCATCTGATACAGCTTCATCAATAATTACACAATTCCTGCCGGTTTTTGTAATAATAAATTATATATATATAATATTTATTATTTTTACCACATTTTCAGGGTTCACGATCATACCAGTTAATCTCGTACTGGTACTCCTGAATTCTTAAGTATTGCCCAATGGATGTAGCTAGCTACTATGCTGCGTTGGTTGGTATATTAAGTTGGTCCTAGAACTGGACATCCTGCGTCTATGTGGCTAATGTATTCTTCTTTTACACGAGACGCCCATCATTTTATATTCGCTTCAGGAAATATCTTGTACTTAAAACCTGATTTTGGACAACTGTTAGTAGGCTTCCATTTTCACCTATTAATTTTCACCATATTTCACCAACTTTTATAACATGTGGCTAACAGCTGTATTTTTATCCTCATTTACAGGAGAAGCATGTTATAATTGTACTTTGGGGCTCAAAAATGTTAAATTGAGTCTTGCCTTTGGACCCATTGATCGGAATTGATGAAATTGTTTCTTTTCAGATAATGTAAATTAGTTGATTGTCCTTCATGTGGTCAACGTTGTCCCAAATGATATTTTCAGAGTAAATTACTTTGAAATAATTGATTATTATTATAAATTATAACAAAGTAATTATTATTAAATTGTACTCCTCTCTTTTCATGTTAATTTATTGGTTGTTTCAATTTGTAGTTAGACTAGAGACGGAAATCTTGGAGTACGTTGGATATAATTTTTGAAAATCTTATTAATATGAGATGTTCAAAGACTAATTTCCTCGTGATGCTTATGTCCATAGTTTTTCCACTAAATTCAAAATGGAACTTCTTACAAATCAATTTGTTCCTAATGTTCCGATCTTTTATTATTAATTTTTTAAATAATACATAAAGAATACTACATCTCTCTTCGGTTTTGTACGTCACGTCTCCATCTTGCGACATTCCATGACTTGATTATGTATTATTTTCTTGTCTCTTTCTTCTTCTTTTCTCGTGTATCCCCTCCCACATCATCTACTATTTAGGATTCCTGTAATCCTTGTTTTGTTTCCCAAATTTCTTTTACTTAGGTTCTTCATATCTTTAATTGCAAAGCTTCCAACAGTATGCTCTCTTTAAAACATAAAAATTTCACAATTCTTAAAAAGTTTCAGGAGAGGCTGATGGCCCAAGCCATGGATGCAATAAAGAGTCCTGGATTAAACAATGACACAACTTATCTAGTTAAGGTTCCTTCCTCCTCTTCAATACTGTTCCTTATATTTTTCATACGCAAAACGAATATTGAAGATAGATTAACGTGAACGCTTTTTCAAACTTTGTGAACAACTATTCAAACATTATTCGCAAAATTAATACATACGACTTTTAATTTGCGGAAACATTTATTTATTTCATGTCTTATGGCGAAGGTGGGCCATTTGATCCGCTCTTCCACCTAACTGTTACTTGGGTTGGGAAGGAGTGATGTTGGATTGCCAGGGAACTTATGGTACGGAACCCATATTTGTTTGAAAAAGGTGAGGGAAATCCCAGTTGAAAATCTCAACTAGTTCACCCGAGCAGAGTTTGAATCCAAGCTCTACCGCTCAGCGATATCGCGGAAGCGAATACGCTACCACTACCCCATCTCCGTCGGTTATCTTTTTCTCTTTTGTTATATATCTACAGACGTTGCTTTGTGGTTTATCGGATTAAAATATGGTTGGTCAATTGTAAATGTTCTACTATGACGCTACCCGGTTGTGAGCACAAAAATTTATATATATATATATATATATATATATATATNATATATATAATATTGATTCTGCGGTATCACATAGTCTCCTTGTTGTGGGAGATAATAGTAAATGGGAGAAAGATTAAGTCTGAGGAGCGTAACGGGGGGGGGGAGGTACTGATGTGTGAACTGATACGAAGTTGGCAAACGAGTTGGGACGCAGAGACTACAAGACGAACTTAATACAATTGCGTATATAAGTGACATTTAGGGAAAAGTGAGAAGGAGGTAGCTTTATCCAAGCCACATTTTATTGGTATTCTAACGTCATGGAAGTTTATGACATGTTTGGAGTGCATAAATAGATAATGTGAATAGGTAGAGAATTGGCGGAACGCGTTATGTGGAATTTTCAATTATACATAAAGAAAGAGGACGGTTTTTGCAAGCAATAAAAGGCAAGATAATGCTCAGTATGTTCTATCTCGACGAGCAGTTTGGGGAGGAAAATGTATGAAAAATTAGGACAGTATTTGCAGGAAATCGTCAGTTTAAGGGACGCAATGAGGTACACGATTACGCGACCACCTCCTCGTCACAGGGACGAGTACCAAGTGAAGTACTGTAACGAGATAAAAACCCTAATAGGACAAAAAAGAATCGAGAGTAAAGGCAAGGAAGAGAGACATATACAAGAATCCCTGATTGACGCAGTTACAGAAAGGGTATAAACCAACGGATATGTAACGATAAAGACTGCCCTTGTTACATTCGGTTCGTTATGGGAAACGCAAGTTTAATTGTTTTTTGGCAGTCTTTTAAATATAAGATATCCAAGATATAAAAACAATTTTGCCAATTAAACGACTCTATTCACATCCTTCCCACGAATAAGTGCAATAGATATTATCTTACAGCGTTGGCCCTGTGGTAGCATCTTCGTTTCCGCGTTCCTGCTGGGCGGTAGAGCGTGGGTTCAAACCCTGCTCGGCCGAATTAGGTGAGGTTTTCAGTTGGGGTTTCCCTCGCTTGCTCCAGACGAATGTCGGTTCGGTACCGTAAGTTCCCTGGTACCCAACATCCCATTTCTCTTACCCAAGTCCAACGGTTGGGTGGAAGAGCAGGTTTCATGGCCCGAACCTCATTTGCCAAAAGACATGAAATAAATAATTAATAAATAAAAATTCCTGTTTATATACATACAAATATGAAATGCATATAACCTGCAAATTTCACGAAATAATTTGGTAAACCACGCAAGAAGATTTTAAAATATAATATCTAGTGAAATGATAATATACGTGTGCATCATGTTTCACACACTCACACAAAAACAACAACTCAAGTGTTCGGAAATAATGCTTTAACATGCGAATATATCGTCGATAATGAACCTAAAATATACTGTCAGCAACAACTTTTATTTTATGTTAAGTAGTATAAATAATTTTTAAAGTAATCAAGCAAATATGATACATCACATAGAGTGCCGGATCTATAGGGGGGCGGCTAATTAAACCTGAACTCTTAACTGATAAGGTTGATATTGAAAGTTGAAGTTTGTAAATGGCATACTTTGTAATAGTGTTACCAGGTTAATAATTATTAATTATAATTGTTATTGTCGTTAATAATATATTTGTTAATTGTTATTAATTATATATTTGTTATTGTCATTAATAATACCATGTTAATAAAATTATAATACCATATTAATAACTTTAATAAATGATTGTTACTGTTATTAATAATACTAGATTGTTAATTATTAATTATTGATTTGATGCATTTTATTTAAAGGTAATATTTATGAAATTAGCGTTGTAAAACCATAATATTTAACAAAAATGCTCCTCGGTTAGCCCCCCCCCCCTTGAGAGTACGGTCTAGATCCGCCACTGATCACATAGTAGAAAGACAGTCCCGGACAATGAAATAATGTATGAAAATTTATGTAACAACAAAAATTAATCTCTCATTAACTTAAATTAACACAATTTCTCCCTTTAAGCATAGTAACTCAAACCTCAAATCGCTTTTTTCTTTCAAGTGTCTGGATAGTGTCAGTATAATAGTGCATCCGAGTTAAAATCACTTCTTTAAAAATTGATTTATCGTATTTTATCTTCGGTATATTCGGTAATAAAAATACATTCTTCCATTCCTTCCTCTGAAAAGAAACCTATTTCTTCCGATCGTTTTTTTTTTTCAAGTTTTTCCACGCAACTTTTCCACTGTTGCAGGAACTTGCCAATCCTATCTCGAAGATAGTGCCTGTATGGGAACATCACCTTGTAAATGAATTTTCGTGTGTCAAAGCCCTATATGTTGGCAAAACTGGCACACTAGTGTTTGAATTTGGAAATCTATTATTCACTACCTTAACAAAGGAATGCTGTTTAGAGGTTCGTATTAGCCGCATGTTTTAGAATTCATTAGGAGTTCACTCCATTATAAATTCACCCTGAGTTTTGAAAAATATTTTTCCGTGCGACATTAGAATTTTTAATGTTAATGCCGTTACGAAAGACGGAATATGACTTAACAAAGCTTAAGTCAATATTAAATGGTATTGGTAATTTAATTTTGGATTTTTCTGATATTATACGGCATAGAAAAATATTTCATACTGAATTAAAAGTCTTCACTTTAAGAATTATTTGTGAAAATTTTTATAATGATCCCATCATTCAGCATCATATAATGAAATTCAATTTAATATAATATTTCCTTTCCAAAAATTATAAAAAGTCTAAAACTGTCCTTTAGGTCCGTCATTCAGATCCGTCATATCAATGCATGAAAAAGTAAACTATTATATATAGTAATATAATTATAATGAAGATGATAATCATGACCACAAAGAACAAAGTAAAAATTGAGTATGACAATGCAGAAGAAATAACGCTCATTTACTCATCAGATGCGAGCAAAGGAGCTTACCATCAATTTCAATCGAAGAGCATAGGAAAACCAGAGAATAATCCTTGCTGAGATTAGTATCGTAGAGGATCGCTCGTACTAATTTACTGAACTGTGCCAATGTCGGCTGCATATTATTATAATAAATTAAATACACATTGATTTAATTCTGTATTTTAATCAATTATTAATTATTTAAAGTGTACTGTTATGAAGTGATTAGGTATGATTAATATTTTCTTGTGATGTACAGAGATATGCCACTTTCCCTGGGAGAGGTGTGCGTAGGAAAATACTCTTGTGTTCCGCTGTGTGTTATCCACTTGTTCCTTGTGCATGTCCATAGCGCGTCTTTGAACTCTTGGCCGCGAGGCTTCCGAGCAACCACCGACACCACCGCCGACGCTTTTCCGCGGACGAAAGGATGCGGTATTCGATAAAGGAAGCCAACGTTGAAGTGGGGGCAGAGGGAGCTTTCCCACTACCTCACGTGAAAGGATGTGGACTGCTCTGAGAAGTAAATCCAAGAGGAGCCGCGACAGCGAATTTGAATAGCTTTCTTCCTTTCTTCGTCAATAGCGAGAAAGCATCTTCATAGTTTTACCGTTTATTACAAGCGCCAGGAAGATAAATTTTGCTCTTGTAGTTTTTCATCGGAAAATTGCGAAGGTGGGCATAGTTTATCTGAAATTTAACTACGTTTATTGTTACTCCGTTTCCCAATTTACTTTGTTAATCGTTAAAGCGGTGGTTTGTCGAAAATTTAACAGAAGTTAAAGTTGTTGTTAAAAATTAGTTTAACATTTTAAATGTTAAACCAATCAAATAGAGAAGGATTCTATAGTTAGTGAAATACGCAATAGTTCATTTCAACATAGGTACAGCATATGAAGGACAACCTTTGTAGAGAAGGTAAATAAAAAACTTTATCACGCCATTGCTGTAGTACTTTTTAAACAACTTATAACAATTTCAAAAACTATTTTCTTGCATGATTGTGTTGTCTTATGGCTCATATTAATTTAGTTTTATGTGTACTCAAC